>MU721406.1:3385-19842 GCA_026770625.1 Nicotiana glauca | reverse complement strand
TGTAGGGGCTGTAGCAGTTTAGAATACAAGGTAAATAAATAAGGAATGAAACGGTACAACTACAAAGTCAACGAGAGTAATAAAGCAAACATGGCACGGAATGTCCCTTCGTGCATTAATAATCAAACATGGCACGAAATGTTCCTTCGTGCAATAATAATCAAGGCCTGACACGGAATGTTCCTTCGTGCGTCAATAATCAAAACATGGCACGAAATGTTCCTTCGTGCATTAGCAATCAAAACATGGCACGGAATGTTCCTTCGTGCATTAATAATCAAAACATGACACGGAATGTTCCTTCGTGCGTTAACAATCAAAACATGGCATGGAATGTTCCTTCGTGCATTAGTAATCAAAACATTGCACGGAATGTTCCTTCGTGCATTAACAATCAAGGCCTGACACAAAATGTTCCTTCGTGCATTAATAATCAAAACATGGCACGGAATGTTCCTTCGTACATTAGTAATCAAAACATGCACGGAATGTTCCTTCGTGCATTAATAATCAAAACATGGGACGGAATGTTCCTTCGTGCATTAATAATCAAAACAATCGTGAACGACATCACCCATCGTGCTTTATCACTCAACCTCACCCAAACATCAATCACAAACAATGGGGGCGAGGGGGATAGACAAAAGTAATAGATATCCCGGCAAGGGAAAACACAAGTAAATAGTCAAATCCCAGCAAGGTAACAATAACAATAACTTTCACATCCCGGCGAGGGAGATAATCAAAGTACGTAAACAACCCAGCAAGGGAATAATCACATCTCTCTCTATTTCTTTCATTTCTTACTCAATACTTATTTATCATTCGAGCCAACGCTCCAAAGAGTTTACAAGTCATAAATTTCTTTCTCATACTCTTCACATTATATAGAGTTCACCAATTTAACAAGGAAGAGTTACCACAAAACCAGAATAAGCACAATAAGGACTCACGATCATGCTAGACACCGGTGTATAGATACTCGTCACCATGCATATACACCGTACTCAACATTTAGCAATTAGCAATTAATACTCTAATCATATTCCCTCAAGCCAAAGTTAGATTAAACACTTACCTCGGTCCAAAGAATAGCAATCAACTCTCCAATACCGCCTTTCCTCTACAATCCGACTCCGAAACAATGGTATCTAGGCATAATCCATTCAATAATATCAATTAGGGCTCAACAACATAATCCCATAGCCTAGAAATGGGTTTTCTAGCATTCTTCCAAAAATACCAAAATTTGACACCGAGCACACATGGTCCAAACATGAGGCTCGAACCAAAACCCAATCACCCATAACCCCACGAGTTCAAATATGCAATTTGTTTTAAGATTCGAACTCAAATTGAGGTTGAATCACCCAAAATTCCCAAAACCCTAACTCTACCCAAAATCCCTAATTTCTACTTTGAATTCATGATTTAGGGGTAGAAAATTAGTGATTAGATGAAGAAGCTAAGAGAGAATGAAGTTAAGAACACTTACCTAAGAAGCTATGGAGGAAAAGGCTCTTCAAAATCGTTTATGGGGTGTTAGGGAGAAGAGCTCATGAGAAAAATTGGATAAATCCTGAATGTACTGATTTTAAAAACTTAAAAAAAATCACTGGGCGAAATTACCCTACGCGTTCGCGATAGCAGGGTCGCGTTCACGAAGGGCACGAGTTGACAACCATCGCATTCACGAGTGGAGAAGTGCGAACGCGAAGAGGAAAAATACTGGGGTCCAAAAGATGGCCTACGCGAACGCGTGAGGCCTTACACGAACGCACTGAAGAGGGTCGTTGACTTACGCGAACACGGGAGAAGTTATGCGAACGCAAAATAGGGAAATCCAGGGCACCGCGAATGCCGAACAGATGGCGCAAACGCGGAACAGAGGGCGTGAACGTGAATAAGGGGAACACCAAAGCACTGCGAATACGAGCCTAGGGCCGCGTTCGCGAAGTATAAAATGACTGCGCAAAAATGCAGCAAAATCTGCTACTTCCCTAAGTGTAAAAACACCCCAAACCACCTCCAATGCACTCCCGAGCCCTCGGGGATCCTAACCAATCACACATACTAACTCAATAACATCCTACGAACTTACTCGAGCGATCAAATCGCCAAAACAACATCAAAATCAATGAATCAAGCCTCAAAATCATCATTTTCATTTCCAACTTCTTAAACTTCTAACTTTAGATAATTAGGTCTGAAACACGTCAAACGACGTCCGATTTCGATAGACTTCACAGAAAGCGCTTAAAACATATTTAAGACCTGTACCGGGCGTCGGAACCAAAATACGAGCACGATACCATAGTCTTTTAATCAATTTTCATTTCCATTTTCCTTAATAATTTTAGAAAAATAATTTAATAGAAAAATTCTTTTACTCGAGTTCTAGACCTCGAATTTCGACTCCGGGCACATGCCCGAGTCCCATATTTTTCTACGGACCCTCCGGGACCATCAAATCACCGGTCCGGTTTCGTTTACCAAAAACGTTGACCAAAGTTAACTTTAATCATATTAATATCAAAATTCTTCAATTTTTTCACAGAATTCACATATTTCAACATAAAAGCTTTCCGGCTACGCGCCCGGACTGCGCACGCAAATTGAGGCAATTATAAGTGAGGTTTTCAAGGCCTCGGAAGCACGGAACGAATGAGGAAACAGGTGATGACCCTTTGGGTCGTCACATGGCCTCGGGTGAGTTTCAGATGCTTAATGGATCGAAATTGGACTTGTGCTCAATACTGAAGCCTTCAGGCTTCTGGTGTTTTTGCACCTGCGGTGGGGAGACTGTAGGTGCGGGATTGCACGTGCGTGAGTTAAGGTGCAGAAGCAAAAGTGGGAGGAGTTTTTAGGGGTCGCAGGTGCGAGGGAAATGTTGCATCTATGATACCCCCAGATGCACTAGAGGAACCGCAGGTACGGAGGGAGACCGCAAAAGCGGACCACTGTCTGTAGGTGCAAACACGTAGGTGCGGCCACCTTATTGTAGATACGGATCCAAGGGATTTAAGTTAAGCCCGCACCTGCGATGAAATTTCCGCAGGTGCGGCGTCGCAGGTGCGATTTTAGGCTCGCAGATGCAAAATTGTTGTGCAGAAAAGGGGCAAGTTCAAGGATTTTATGTCATTTTCAATTTTGGGACTTTCAGAGCTCGGATTGGGCGATTATTTGAGGGATTTTTAAATAAAGTTGTTGGGTAACAATTCTTAAATCCTTTATGGTTATATTCCACTAATCTATGATTGATTTCATCATTTAATTTCGAACTTGAAAATTTGAGAAAAATGGGAAGAAGTTCTTGAACTAAGATTTTGGGTTTTGATTGAGATATTGACTTCGTATTTGGATAATTTTGGTACGTGTGAACTCGTAAGTGAATGGATGTTCATATTTTGTGACTTTTACCCAATTTCGAGACGTGGGGCCGGGGAGACGTTTTAGGGCGATTTTTTAATTTCTTGCTTTAGATTTGATTTCATTAACTAGATTAGTTTTCTATAATTATAGTTTATATATAATTGATTATGGCTAGATTTGGGCAGTTCTTATAATGTCTATGTGTCTTAATAATTTATCTGAACTCTTTGCAACATGTTAGTGGATCCTGCTTCGTTCTTAACTTGTACTTAGTCTAAATTGTAGGTTTTCTTGCTGTATCTGTTATATTCATTTTGTTTGAGCTACATATTTACTTTGGGACTTTGGGACGGTATCCCAGGAGATCTCTCTGTACGTTTACTTTTGAGACTACGAGGCGGTTCCTCGGGAGTTCTCCCTGCACATTTACTTTTGAGACTACGAGGCAGTTTCTCGGGAGTTCTCCATGTATATTTACATTTGAGACTACAAGGTGGTACCTCAGGAGATCTCTTTGCATATTTATTTTGGAACTACGAGACGGTATCTCGACAGCTACTATGTTGTTTATCCATGTGTACTGTATTGCCATCATTGCTGTGTTTTCCTTTGTTTCATTTCAGTCTTTTATTATACCGTACATTTTCCTACTTTATTTATTATAAACCAGTGGGCATGACCTGACCTCGTCATTACTCAATCGAGATTAGGCTTGACACTTACTGGGTACCATTGTGGTGTAATTATGCTACTCTTCTATACATATTTTCATGTGCAGATCCAGGTGCATCATTCCAGCCTCGCTATTAGTTGTGAACCTACTGCTGTTACGGAGACTTCAAGGTACATCTGCCGTGTCCGCGGACCTAGGAGTCCCTCTCTATCTTTTGTGTAGTTCTTCTACTACTACTTCTAACTACTGATGTATAGAACAATTAGTAAATTCTTATAAGCTTGTTACTTATGATGTTGGGTCTTGGGAAGATTTTGTATGTATTCTTTTTTTTGGGAGTTGTTATTGTATATGTTGAGTGGTATTTCTATCAATTACTTCATTACTATTGATATTAGTGGTTTATATTTATGTTTTCACTTTCATTGTTTTTCGCAAATATTAGGCTTACCTAGTCGTAGATACCAGGTGATGTCGGGACCTCTCACGCAGGTAAGAATATGTCGTGACAAGTTGGTATCAGAGCTCTAGGTTCATAGGTGTTGTGAGTCACAAGACGGTTTATTTAGAGTCTCGCAGATCGGTACAAAGACGTCTGTACTTATGTTCGGGAGGCTATGAAACTGTTAGAAAAGTTACACTTCTTTGATTTCCTTGTCGTGCAAAAATTTTTTGACTTCGAAATTCTAAACTTCCGTCTTCTATTCTCTCACAGATGGTGAGAACACGTACAATCGAAGATAACTAGGCAACCGTGCACCCTGCTAGAGCCAGAGATCGGGGTAGGGGTCGAGGACATTCACGTGGTACAGATAGAGCACCTGCATGAACTGTCACAGAGGAGCCACTACAACAAAAAGTGGCTTTAGCGGCAATACAAAATAGATTTAGCGGCAATAATAATAGCCGCTATATCATTTACCAGCAATTAGTGTTTTGCCGCTGAAGCCGGGGTCGGCAAAGCATTTAGCGACTTTTCTCGCAAAACCTGGTAAAGGGTATGGTTTATTGCCGCTAGAAATTATTATCTTTAACGATAATTATTTGCGGCAATTATAATTACTACTAAATCCAATCCAAAATGGCTAATTATACTTCTTTAGCATCCATTTTTATAGCCGCTAAATTTAAAATAATTGCGGCTACAAGTTCTCATCTTTAATAGCAATTATTTTGTGGTAATTAAAATGGTCATAGTATCCCTTTTGAAAACAACTTAGTTTGCCCTTTTAGCATCTATTTTAATGGCTAACATGTTTAACTAAATTGCAACAAAAAGTCAATATCTTTAACGTCAATTGTTTTATATCAATTATAACAGCTACATTATACCCTGCGAAAACATCTTAATTTTCTCTTTTATCGTCAATTTTTATAGCTGGTATATCCAAATAAATTAGCATTGAAAGGCACAAGCGGTAATAGCAATAGTTTAGCCACAATTAATAATAGTTACTATATTCGTCCAGGATATGACCCAAATGATATAATATATTAATTAAAAAACCATAATATATGTCACTAAATCTTAACAAATAACAAAAATTACTAATAAAAAATATTTATGTCACAGTAACTTAAAACATAAACTTATATTGTTTGGACTAAATAGCTAATGTCATTATAACTAATCCAGACGAATGATGGTCTTCACATGATTTCCACAACTTTTCATCATTTTGAATCTTCCTCGGGCTAAATTATTAAACATCAGACCATATGACCTGAAATTATAGAATAATTATGTCAAAAGATAACATATAATGTGAAAAAACATGTTGCAGATTTCATCACTATGAGATTCTTTGTCATCCAATTCCCTCAACTAACATCAATAAGTAAAAACAACTAGATAGATTAATAGACAAACAACTTACATGCGCAAATAATTAAGCTTTTGCCATTTGGAGCTGGGAGAAGGATGTGCCCGTGAAAGATATGATTGTAATTATATATGCCACTATTTGTCTTTTCTCTCAATGACATGTTGCTCAACTATCAATATGTATGTCACAAGGTGAGTGATGTTGATTCATGCACCAAATTATGATTGTTGAAACAATTTACTATTGTTTGTTGACATTTATTGAGAACTCTAGGTAAAAAAAGAATTGGAAATGCTAAAATAATAATTAAAGGTGCATTTCTGTTTTGTAATCTGCTGTTAAGAAAGAATTGGAAATGTATTTATAATTAGAAAAGATGCAGTAATCTCAAGTAAGGAATTACAAGCGCAACCATCAATAATAACTACGGCTCAGCCCCAAACAAGTTGAGATTGACATCTTTATTAATAAATTGACTAGACATTGGCAATACAGAGGACCATTCATTTAGGATATCTAATGTAGTGCGCCTATCTTCCTTATACTAATCAGTTCTTTTACTTTACAGGCAATATGTGTTACAGGCTTGGTAATTGTGATGGATAAAGGACATGTGAAGTAGGTGGAAAATCTAGCTGAGTTTTCTTGTCCTTATGATGTAGCGTTCTCGAAAATCGATGAACTTAGCACTTTTCTGAAGTTCAGCGGCAGGTTAAAAGATCAAATATTTCTAGTGAGATCCAGTAGAAAGTTTTAGAGGGTGATTTTATATGTAGTCCTGGTGGAAATCAAAAGACTGATGAATCAGAGGCTCGGAAAGAAGGAAAGGTCGAATGGCAAGTGCTATATACATCAAAGGAGTTGCAGTTACAAAATATAAATGGTGAGCTTTAAATGTCATATTTTGCCGGTCAAGTATTTAAAGTTATTCATTTTGCAAACCGATGATCATAAATGGGTAAAGGGTCGCTAGTGTTTGTTTTGATGTCTATGGAGAGATATTGCAATAGAGTGTAGATAACCTTTTGCAGAAGGATTACTAAATAAGACTGTTTAAGCAAAGTATAATCTCTACGCATCACTGGCCCTCAAGACTACTACTCACACACTAGCAAACTAGACAAAGTAAGAATTCAACTTACGAAGATGCATTGATAATGTAGGAAACCAACAACTCTTTAATAGACCTCTTGGATTATACGATATACTATCAAACCACAAAGATGTTGCCCTTGACAACATAAGAGGCAGGCAGGGAGATTTAGAGGGCCTGGTAAAGTTTCTAGCTAGACAAGAAGAATGTTGGGATATATATAGATCCAAGAGGTGGTAAATTATAGATCTTATAGTGATCCACATAATTTAACAGCTACCAACATCAGTACTTTAATTTGTTCGACTTCATTTTTCTCCCAAAACATTTAGCTAGTATTATGATATTTATACATCAACCGGATTGCTTTATAGTACAACACATTATTACCTTTTATAATTAGTTCCTAAAGCCAAAATTTATTGTGCTACATATTTTCAACAACTTAAACTGTAACGACCCGACCGGTCATTTTGAGTACTAGTGCTCCATTCAGCAGTCGGAGGCCATAAACAGCTTCATTTCAGGTATTATGACTTGTACGTCTGGTCGGAATTCAATTTCGAGAAGTCCAGAGTTGATTTGGGAAGAGAATTCTCATTTCAGAAGCTTAAAGTTGAAAGAATGAGCTAGGATTGAAATTTTGATTAAACGACCTCGGAATCGGGATCTGAAGGTTCTATCAGGTTCGTATGACGATTTCGGACTTGGGCGCATGCCCGGATTGGGTTTTTGATAACCCGGGAGCATTTTGGAGCCTATTGTGGAAGTTGGCATTTTAGAAGAAATTTCATAAGTTTGGTTTGAAGTGCATTTCGGTGTTATCAACGTCCGTTTGGAATTAAAAGACTGCGAATAGCTCCGTATAGTGATTCTGGATTGGAGGCGCGATCGGAAGTGAATTCGGAGGTCCGTAGACCATTTTGAAGCCATTTGGCTAAAGATAGAAAGTTGAAGGTTTTTGGAGAGTTTGACCGGGGGGTTGACTTTTTGATATCGGGGTTGGAACCAAATTTCGAAAGTTGAAATAGGTCCGGAATGTCAAATATGACTTGTGTGCAAAATTTTAAGTCAAACGGACGTGATTTGATAGGTTTCGACATCGGAAATAGAAGTTAAAAACTTCAAAGTTCATAAAGCTTGAATTGAGGTGTAATCCGTGATTTTGGTGTTGTTTGATATGATTTGAGGCCTCGAGCAGGTCCATAATAAGTTTTGGGATTGGTTGGTATGATTGGTTGGGGTCCCGGGGGCCTCGGGTGGATTCCGGGTGGTTAACGGATCGAAAATTAGATTTTTAGAAGAGCTGAGTTTGTTGGTGCCTGGTATTCCTGCTTCTGCGGAAATGGGACCGCAGAAGCGGCCTCGCAGAAGCGAAGAAGAAACCGCAGAAGCGGACGAGGGCGGTGGCAGGAAGGACCGCAGAAGCGGCCCTTGATCCGCTGATGCGGAACTGCAGAAGCGGTGGGCCTGACCGCAGAAGAGGAAAGCCTGGGGTCGTTTGGAATCGTAGAAGCGGCAAGTGGTCCGCAGAAGCGGGACCGTGGAAGCGGGAAAGGCATCGCAAAAGCGGAAGTCCTGGGTATGGACGGGAACCACAAAAGCGGCTAAGAATCCGCAAAAGCGGAACCGCACAGGCGATTATATTTCTGCATATGCGGAAACTACTGAAGGCAGTGGCCTTCATTTATTCGGGCTCAATGTCATTTTTTGCTCATTTCTCACTTCATGGGGCGATTTTTTGGAGAGCTTCAAGGAGGGTTTTCACCATCAATGATAAGGTAAGCTACTCCTACATATTCCCGAGTTAAATGCAAGATTATACCATAGAATTTGACATGGGAATACGAGTAAATATTGGGGTTTTGGTTGAAAACCTAGAAAATTATAATCTTGGATTTTAGCCACGATTTTGAGTATGGAATTAGAATAAAATCATATATTTGAGTTTCTAAGGTCTTGGGTAACCTTTATTTTAGAGAAATTTTGGATTTCCGGGCACGTGGGCCCGAGGGCAGTTTGGTCATTTCACTAATCAGAGTTGGGAACTTGTATAATCTGAATTGTTAACAAGTATTTGAGTATATTCTCATTAGTTTATCGTTAATTGGCTAGTTTTGGTGCATTGTGCGTTGGTTCAAGCTTTTGGAAGGATGTAGAATGCCGAATTGCGAGTCTTCGGAGCGAGGTGAGTCTCCTTTCTAATCCTGTGAGGGGGAATTTACCCCATAGGTGAGTAAAATGGTTATGTGCTCCTATTTGTGGGGGCTACGCACGCACGAGGTGACGAGAGTCCGTGCGTAGCTACTATTATGCTATTGTCCGGGTAGTTAGGACTCAAAAGCATGTATACGTGGATGAATTGTGAACGCATTGGTAGCTTGAATTGCTTAACTCACATCGAATTAGTAAGTAAATTTCTAAAAGAATTAAACTTCATTTCTTAAATTGTTAAAGGGGAATTGGTTTTATTTGAATAAATATTTCCCGATAAATTCTTATGTGACTGATTGAGCATGTACTTTATGTGTGCCTATGTCACATGGATGATTCGCAAGCAGGATATGTGTTTAATTATGGAACGGGCCGAACGCCTCGGTGATAATAGATTCAATTATGGTTCGTGCCGCTTGACCCTCGGCAGTGCACAATTTACATTCTATTGGAGCGGGTCGTCGACCTCGGCGTGATTTGCGCATGTTTATTTATTACTTGGAAATTTGTAAATGTGGAATTGGCCCTACGTGGCTTTATATGAACTGATTAAACAATAAAGGATAAAGCTTAGAAGCCCTTGGTTTATTTTTGGAGGTGTTTACCTGTTTTCTGACTTCACAACTTGAACTTTTATATAATTCCATGATTTCCCTCGAACTTATAGAATATAGCTATTTGACCTTTTCTTCGTTGGAATTGGCCATCTCGTCTCTACCCCTTCAGGATTAGGCGAGATACTCACTGAGTACACGTTGATTACGTACTCCTACTACACTTCTGTGCTTTTTTTGTTGCACAGGTACTTGATGTATTAGCGGCCAACTGGGCGCAGAAACACGGACGATTCGGGGACTAGGTGAGTTGCAGTATGCAAGGCGGCCCACAGCTCTTTAAAGTCCTTTCTAGTAACTGTATTTCTTTTCTGTCCATTATATTCCGGACGGATGCTGTGATGTATTTTATGTCTTTATCAGTAGTCGCTCATGCACTTATGACACCGGATTTCTGGGAGGGTTTACAACGGATTTGTTCTAACTATTATTATTCAAATTTGAATTCTAGTAGTGAATTTTTATTTATAAAAATGGAAGAAAAAACCCTAGATTTTCAAAAGTATTAAAAGAGGAATTAATTGATGAGTTAGTTGGATGTCCTGATAGAGGTGTCCGGTGCCACCATGACCCTTAGTGGATTTTGGGTCGTGACAACATGGTATCAGAGCACCAGGTTCCCGTCGGTCTCACGAGTCATGAGCAAGTCTAGTAGAGTCTCGCGGATCGGTACGGAGACGTCTGTACTTATCTTCGGGAGGCTGCAGGACTGTTAGGAGTACTTCCCTTCTTGATTTCCTTATCGTGCGGTTCGATTCCTTTGAGGCTTATGCCTTTGATTCCTTCCTACTCAATCTTATGCGACGTGAACGCTTGCTAGAAATCGAGAATTTGAAGAATTGAAATGGCACTACAAATGTGGTGCGAGATGATTTTCCTGGTATAGTTATTTGGACTATTATACTCGCTTTATGGAAGGGTATTCTATTCTTCAGCTCAGTAACAGATCTTCTGAGAGCCTTGAGGCTAGGCACAGGTTGCCATGATGCTTAGGAGCGATTATTTCCGCAATGTTAATGTGATGGTAGGATGTTTGACCACGTGTCGGGGCAGTGGATGAATTGAAGGGAGGTTTACTCAGCGTGTAAATCAAGGGATTCAGTATTTTATTTTCGGCAGAGGAAAAAGGAAGTCGGATTAAAAATGATCAGATGTGGGCTAGTGAAAGTAATGAGACTTGGTAATTGCAAGAGTGGTAGAGCTCTCTTCTATAATGGGGTGTCGTGGCCCTATTGGAACATACCAAGTTCATTGATGTTATAATCTGCTACAGTTTGCCTTTATGGCAGGATATTATGAAATAGTATTGGAGATACGACTGTCAATTGTCGCATGGTGTGATGGTTCAAGATCGAATCAGAATTTCTAATCTTGACGGATCGATAAAGATGGCATTCGGAAGGGCTTAAAGTTTAGCAGCTATTGTGGATTCAAGTACTATGAAGATAAATTTTATTAAGGCAACAACCGAGCAGCAAGGTATGAGGAAGGACATGTAGAAAGTGCCAGGCGGGGTTTGAAATTTCTAAGAGGCCAAGTATGAGAAGCAAGGTCGAGCGACCGATTAAAAAGACGAGTCCCGCCAAAGTCGGAGAGTGGCGGGGGTTGCATGCGGGCTTGGTAGTAGGATGACTACGTGCATAAAATGAGCTTGGATCGAATTGGGAGGATTTTAATAATTGGTAAATGAAGCCTGTGGGTATGATGTGAAATATGGGCTATGATGCAGCAGAGGATTTATATGGGGGAAAGGAGCTGCTTGAAATGGAGGAGGGTGTAGCATAACCCTGAATTGGAAAGATGTTGCCGTACATTTAATTGATGTCCACGAGGGGTGAATGGACTTGTGCAGCTAGAAGGTGAACTCGGACACATGATAGGCTATTGGTGTCATAGTAAATGTACCTCGTGCAGCAGTGTGGGAAGATGTCGGGAGGTGATTCCCCTAGGTGGTTTATTCCCCATGAGCAGGTTAGCGGTCGCGTGGTTGACGAAGCTTATGCAAAGAATTATATTGGTTATTCAACAAAGATATCGGTCGTGCAAATGTGGTTAATGATTTAGAGTATGAAAGATGGAAATTTACAGGAAGATTCCGAGAAATTTTGATAACTTTTGATGGGAGGTTATGTCAATAAGAGGTAAAAAGGTCGAGCGAACTCAAGAATGGTGAAATGATGGCTTTAAGCTAAGTGGGAGAGTCCCACCGCTTATGAATTGGGTGGCATGGTTAGCTACTCGCGAAGTTTCTTGGTAATAGCATACTGAGGGTTCATCTCAGCTGCGGAAAAATATCATAAGTAGTAATTTAAGCAGAGGAATTGTTAAAGATGTGCTATGGTTGGCCTTGTGGGATCATGTTCGAACTTGGGAAAGAATTCGGGATTTATGACTTGTATGGAAGCGGGTTTTAAAAGGGAGTAATTCTGCTAGGTGCCTCATCAAGAGGGTATTCCTGTGTTACAAGATTTATGTATCCGATTACATTCATGACCAAGTCAGAGCGGGTGGCTCTTAGTAACGGTGCTAGTGAATTCAAGAGGTAAAGTGTGGTGCCTAATGATATCGAGTTTATAGGTACAATTAAGGATCAAGCTTGGAAAGCATGCTTATGAGGAGTGGCACAGAATGTTCCGTGATGGTTGGCTTGTGATGTAGCAATCGGGAAGTATGAAATGGTTCGTAGGAGTTGAGACAGCATGGTCTTGTGGTTCAAGGTCACTCGGGATGAGTGTAGAAGGAACATGTTATGTGTTGAAGAGAGTTAGTATTATTTCAAAGCACTCAAGGATAAATTGGGAGGAAAGGGATTGATTAGCCACAGTTGACTTTGGGTAGGATGGGATTTGTGATCGGTTCATTCGGCGTGATCAAGTTGTGTGTATGATTTGTAGCGGCATGTATCAGGCTTTCAGCCGCCGCAATTGATGTTATTCAGAAGCCTCCTATTGTTATGGCTTGTTATGCAGAAACAGATTCTGGAAAAGAGTATGGTGGCTTGGACCACTACTTACAGATTTGCATATCCTACGATTATGGGAAGTTACATAGGTGTTGCTATGACTCTCCTAAAGTGAGTTAAATGAAGAGTTTTATATGATGAAGTGTTAGTTTATCAGTGGTTCTAGGGTTGTGATGGAAATTGTGCCTATCGTATATTGTCACGTTGGGTGCAGTGAGAGGTATGGAATTTGAAGTGAGTATCAAGGTTACAGCTTGGTAATGACTACGATGTCACGGGCTTGGGTGAGCAAGGAAGTGGTTGAATGATTAAAGTAAATTGGTATTGTCTTCAGCACCACCTGAGGTCGATGTGTTGTGAAAAAGGCTTTGCCTTCTAGTAGGGATTCTTGATCGCTTTTCAGCATTAGTTTATCCGAAGCTTTAAAGGTACGGACTCGATACTTATTTCAGAAGATTGTGGGAGCGTGTCTCACGGGAAGATTGTGTAAGTATGACATGTAGTCGCTTGATTGACTAAAGATTTAAGCAAGTGTGAGGATTTTGGTAATGTCATCAATTTGAGAATTTATGGCTGAAGGGCGCTCGGCTTGTTTGGTTATAGACTGTGGAGGTTCGCACCAGTCATGATAGATGTTTTGTTGTAATGAGCAAGTTAGCTCGATGTGTATCTCCTTATGTGAGTTCTATGTGTGGATCGGATGGCACGCCGCCATGGTTATATCGTGTGGATCGGATGGCACGCCGCCATGGTTATCTCGTGTGGATCGGGTGGCATGCCGCCATGGTTATATTGTGAGGATCAGGTAGCACGCCGCCATGGTTATATTGTGAGGCTCGGATGGCACGCCGCCATGGTTGTGCGCTGTGGATCGGGTTGCACGCCGCAACAGTGTGATGATGAGTGTAGCTTTCTATATGCTAATTCAGTATGTCCTACTTCCTAACTTATAAGGAAAGTCCGTAATAGGGCGGAAGTTAGGTAAATCCTTTCAGAGTTTGAATTCCTGTTTGTGTCATCTTCGGATTGGTGGCCTATTGGCGCATGGTAGTATCATGTGAGGTTTTAATGATTTTTGGGGTGGCTTATTGCCTGAGCAGTTGTATCGGATGGGACGAGATCCCTTGATCTAGGATTCTCTGCATCCAGCNTTGACTCGGCAATTGACTATGAATGTTGGAACATCTCTTCCGTCGTGGCGGTATGGTAAAAGTTAGAGTAAGACCTGTATATGTCATGAGGTATAATGGGAGCATCTGATTCGTTGAATTCGGGCTAAGTTGATCAAAAAAAATTATTGTGGTCCTATGAGTAAGTTATGCAGTCATGTTGGGTACAGCGTGTGGTGAATGATTTGGTGATCCTATGAGGAAAACAGGCCTAGCATAGGATTCCGGATGTTGGAGTCAGGCTCTAAGGCTTATTTTCTTGAATAAAAGGGAACCTTTTCAGAATTCATCGAGCTTATGTGCTCAGCTAAGTCTTGGTAGCACGGGAAGGTACGTGAGGTGTTAAGAAGTGATTTCAGACTACTCCAGTACAGTTCTCAGCACGTTCGAGGACAAATGTATGTTTAAGTGGGAGATAAAGTAACGCCCCGACCGGTCGTTTTGAGTACAAGTGCTCCGTTCAGCAATCAGAGGCCATGAACAGCTTCATTTCAGGTATTATGACTTGTACGCGTGGTCGGAATTGAATTTCGAGAAGTCCAGAGTTGATTTGGGAAGAGAATTCTCATTTTAGAAGCTTAAAGTTAAAATAATGAGCTAGGATTGGAATTTTGAGTAAACAACCTCGGAATCGGGATCTTAAGGTTCCAGCAGGTTCGTATGATGATTTCGGACTTGGGCGTATGCCCGGATTGGGTTTTGGATAACCCTGGAGCATTTTGGCGCCTATTGTGGAAGTTGGCATTTTAGAAGAAATTTCATAAGTTTGGTTTGAAGTTCATTTTGGTGTTATCAACGTCAGTTTGGAATTCTGAGACTGTGAATATCTCCTATAGTAATTCTGGAGTTGGGGGCGTGATTGGAAGTGAATTCAGAGGTCCGTAGACCATTTTGAATCCATTTGGCTAAAGATAGAAAGTTGAAGGTTTTTGGACAGTTTGACCGGGGAGTTGACTTTTTGATATTGGGGTCAGAATCAAATTCCGGAATTTGGAATAGGTCCGTAATGTCAAATATGACTTGTGTGCAAAATATGAAGTCAATCGGACGTGATTTGATAGGTTTCGGGATCAGAAATAAAAGTTGGAAACTTCAAAGTTCATAAAGCTTGAATTGAGGTGTAATCCATGATTTTGGTGTTGTTTGATATGATTTGGGGCCTCGAGCAGGTCCGTAATGTGATTTGGGATTGGTTCGTATGATTGGTTGGGGTCTCGGGGGCCTCGGGTGGATTCCGAGTGGTTAACGGATCAAAAATTGGATTTTTAGAAGAGTTGGGTTTGCTGGTATCCAGTATTCCCGCTTCTGCAGAAATGGGACCGCAGAAGCGGCCCTGCAGAAGTGAAGAAGAAACCGCAGAAGTTGACGAGGGCAGGGGCAGGAAGGACTGCAGAAGCGGTCCTTGATCCGCTGATGCGGAACCGCAAAAGCGGTGGGTCTGACCGCAGAAGCGGAAAGCCTGGGGTCGTTTGGAATCGTAGAAGTGGCAAGCGGTCCGCATAAGCGGGACCATGAAGCGGGAAAGGCATCACAAAAGCGGAAGTCCTGGGCATGGACGAGAACCGCAAAAGCGGCCAAGAATCCGCAAAAGCGGAACCGCACAGGCGGTTATATTTTTGCATATGCGGAAACCACTGAAGGTAGTGGCCTTCATTTATTCGAGCTCAATGTCATTTTTTGCTCATTTCTCACTTCATGGGGCAATTTTTTGGAGAGCTTCAAGGAGGGTTTTTACCATCAATGATAAGGTAAGCTACTCCTACATATTCCCGAGTTAAATGCAAGATTATACCATAGAATTTGACATAGGAATTAGAGTAAATATTGGGGTTTTGGTTGGAAACCTAGAAAATTGTAATCTTGGATTTTAGCCACAATTTTGAGTATGGAATTAGAAGAAAATCATATATTTGAGTTCATAAGGTCATGGGTAACCTTTATCTTAGAGAAATTTTGGATTTCCGGGCACGTGGGCCCGAGGGCATTTTGGTCATTTCACTAATCGGAGTTGGGAACTTGTATAATCTGAATTGTTAACAAGTATTTGAGTATATTGCCATTAATTTATCGTTAATTGGCTAGTTTTGGTGCATTGTGCGTTGATTCAAGCTTTTGGAAGGATGTAGAATGCCGAATTGCGAGTCTTCGGAGCGAGGTGAGTCTCCTTTCTAATCCTGTGAGGGGAAATTTAACCCATAGGTGAGTAAAATGGTTATGTGCTCCTATTTTTGGGGCGCTATGCATGCACGAGGTGACGAGAGTCCGTGCGTAGCTACTATTATGCTATTGTCCAGGTAGTTAGGACTCAAAATCATGTATACGTGGATGAATTGTGAATGCATTGTTAGCTTGAATTGCTTAACTCACATCAAATTAGTAAGTAAATTTCTCAAATAATTAAACTTCATTTCTTAAATTGTTAAAGGGGAATTGGTTTTATTTGAATAAATATTTTCCGATAAATTCTTATGTGACTGATTGAGCATGTACTTTATGTGTGCCTGCGTCGCATGGATGATTCGCGAGCAGGATAT
>MU721405.1:8170-72541 GCA_026770625.1 Nicotiana glauca | reverse complement strand
GTTGACTTTTCCAATTTAAGTCTTCTTAAAAGAGACTAAGTATCTCATTTCTTAATAAAATCACTCCAAATCAATTCTAACGCACCCAATACCGATAATGAAACTTAAAGCAACACAATAAGGGGGAAACAAGGCGATAAAACACGAGACGACGGGTCGGGTTGTCACACAAGAAAAACAATCAATTGGAAGCCCAATCATGTTGAGTGAAATACAAAGATCCCCTAGTCCAAAGGTATCATAGTAGGAAGACACATTAACTCCAGACTAACATGGCAAACAAACATTAGGACTATCCCAGTTGATCATATAGGAAGAATAGGTTGAATATATTGAGATTCTTCCTAGTAGTCTTATGCAATCAATAAGCACATGATAATAGCATAACATTAGTGTTTACAAAAAGCAAAGAGACCTATTTGGGATAGTATTAACATATAGATTCCTCATGAATTGACTCTAAGAAAGTAGCAGATTGTACATGAATTATTCGACAGAAAGTAGTTCATTTGGACAAATTCTGGGCAGGAATTAGTTCCTCACAAGAATCTAAGGCATAGACTCATAACAAGAAATAGGTATAAGTAGCTAGCTATACATAGACATAATTATTAGAAATAATCCAACTTGGACACATATGATGGGCATGCATTAAGGCTAGCAGTGGAAGGAGAGCATATTAGGATAAGCATTTAAACAGTATTGTCACGTGATTAGTAGAGAAACAACAAGTTATACATAAGGGATTTAACAGGAAGAGAGAAATTTTGAGCAAGAACATTGTTTCCTAAGGGTTTTAGTACAAGAAATCAAAACAAGGTGCAACAAACATCAATCCGGTTCACTTACGAACTAGTCAAACGTTATGAATAGCTAACTAAGCATGAGCTAAAAATCAGGACTTGAACAGAGTTGAAGCTACTGCAGAATGGTATTAGACAAACATGCTTGTATACAAAGTGGCATAATATTGAAATTACATTAACTCAAAGAAGTCCAAGTAGCACTAGTGCACATAACATAAACATAAAAAAAATGAAGTAGAATTTCGAGGGTATAAAGTAATAACCAGTTGCGAAAAAAGCAAACAAAGAATGAGAAACTCAAAATCTCAGAAATAGTGCCGATTACATGAGAACAATGAAACCCCAAATCTCCATTGCTTCAGAGTTCACAAGAGCCTCGATGTGGGCTCTAAGCAGTGCTTCCAGTAGAGGAGGCTAATGAACGGATTTCGGTGGCCTTGGCTTTTAGCCGACCAAAATTGATGGCACAGAATATTATAGAATGAGTGACAGTGAGAGAATAAAAGTAGTGATGTTGCGACCACTCTTCGTATTGAACAACTAAATGAACTTGATGAATTCCGGTTCCATGCATACTCTAGTTTGTCCTTGTATAAGGACAAGATAAAGTACTTACATGAAAAATATTCTCGTGGAAAGGAGTTCATGGTTGGTGATTTGGTCCTCTTGTCCAACTCCCGTCTAAGGTTGTTTCCCAAAAAGCTGAAATCAAAGTGGAGTGGGCCATTTGAAGTTGTATGCGTAACCCCATTTGGTGCTCTAGATTTGAAGAACAAGAATGGTGAAGTCTTTAGGGTGAATGGGAACCGTGTAAAGCATTATCTTGGGAAGATTGATGATAGCCACTGGTGGCTATGGTTCATTTCAAATGATGTATTGGTAACCCACGTCATGCCATGACGTTAAATCAGGCGCTTCTTGGGAGGCAACCCATGTCTTTTTCTTTCTCTTTGATTTTCTTTGTAGTTTAGGATTTTTGAGCTAATTGGTTGCGAGATGTTGCAAGAATTATGATGATGCAGTGCAAAAAAAGTTGGAAAAATTGCACAGTCTCTAAAGTTTGCCAGTGCGGCCGCGGTGCACATTGTGCGGACCGCACTGACATGGGCTAAATGAGGTGCTCTCTAAAGTTACTCACTGCGGCCCTAGTGCATTTAGTGTTTTCTAGGGTGGACCTCCGCGGCCGCGGTCTACTTTTGTGTGGTCCGCAGAGGTCGTCTTCTAAAACTTTATGTGAACAAATCCAGTGCGTTCCACGGTCGACTTTGTGTAGCCGTGCTGGTAGGTGAGTATGGAGCCCGCACCATTTTCTATAAATAGAGCCCAAGGGTCTTAGTGTACCCTTTTTGAACTTTGAAAACTCAGACTCATAAAACTACTGTTCATCCCTTTCTAAGACCAAAATTCTTGCTTTCTTGGATTAATTGCATACATTCTTTAAAAATCTGGTAACATTTCATGCATCATTCATTGATTACTTTTATATTTTCATTTTATTTGCTTGCCTAGTTGTTTTTAGCTTCTTCTTTATTCTCATAGATTTTTCTTTTTTATTTATTTGTTAGCTTAGGGTAATTTAAATGTTGGGTTTGTGTGTGGGCTTTAATAATGATTGGGTAAATTGAGTAGGGACACCGTAGGATGAACACTTGAAAAAAAATGCAAAAATTGGAAACCCTAAGTGGGTGCCCTAACTTAGCACCCTTCGCAGACCGCGGTCACATATGTGTGGTCCACGGTGCTTGTGTTTTGAAACTTGCTTGATGCCCAGAGCGGTCACATTGCACTTTGTGCGATCCGTGCTGACCCACTGCGACCGCGACACCACTTTGTGCGGTCCGCGGTGAGGAGATTCAGAGAGTTGATTTTTGGGACTTTGACCCAACGCGGACCGCGATCGCTTTTGCGCGGTCCGCGGTGTCCCCTGTGTGGCCGCACCCTCTTTTGTGCGGGCCACGATGCAATGATTTTGCAACTATTTATGCATCAATATCTGTTGTCTGCAATTCATTTCATTCATATGTTTCACTGCCTGTACTTAAACTAGCCATGTTAGATGCGTGTGTCTGCAGATAATGGTTAAATAAAGAGGCGGCAAGGGATCACAACAGCCCGGAATAGGTGGTTACTCCCGAGGGGGAAAAGGCAAAAGAGTAGCAAAACTCACTGCCCAAGCTCAGGAGAACATAAAAAACACCCAAAAATTGATAAAAGCTGCAGATAAAGTTGTTTCCCATTTCTCGGGGAGTGAGTATGTGCTATCTAATGACATCTCCTCAGACTCAGCCCTAACTCACATAACCAACCCCTTCCAACTAATAGATACCCCTCCAGCATCACCCACTATCAAGAGGCCGATAAATGTAGTTTTTGATTCATCTAACGAGTCAGCAGCCGGTAGTGGGAACGACTCCAACTCCCCCATAACCTCATTATCTGGGGAGAGTGCAGGAGGAGATGAGGGTGGTGAGCCTTAAGTTGGGGGAATTGCCCGAATTAGGAAAGCCGAAGAGTGGGAAGATAGATTTGTGAGCCAAGTGGCTTACCATAAATTTAGGGAGTGGTGGCCGTTGAGGAATTTAATGCCGGAGAGAAGTTTTATCATCAAAGACTTGCTACCCCACAACCCTAATGTGCTAAAACAATTCCAAACTAGATCGCGCTGGGAGATATTTTTGGAGAAGTGTATTGATGCTAATGAGTGGGTTACCCCATCAATATGGGGAATGTGATGTCCCGCATCATCTCTCTCGTGGGTGCGGAAGCTAACCGAAACTACCCTTTCCCCAACACTCTCTCGATGTATTTTCGGGACTTGGAGGTGGAAAGAAGCGGTATGATGTTAAGGCAAAGTCGGTTGCTCCATTTTCATAGTACAGTCTGAGGGGGCCAGATAACTCTAAGGACAAGAACTACAAGCCTCCTGCTCCTACTTCTGCTTCTGCTCCAACTGGCCAGTCTGAACAGCCAGTTACGATAGAGGCCCCTACTGAGCCTACCCCTGACGTACCTCCCGGACCTTCTATTTCAGCTTACTTAACTCCAGGCCCTCTACTTCAGCTGGCCCAGGGATTCCATCTTTCCTGGCTCATCCTCTCACAACCCTTCAGCTGAGACAGGCACTTCATAGCATGAACAATTGGATGTCAGCTGCGACATCCAAGTTGTATACATTGTCCTCCACCATTGCAGCTCAGTCTATACCACAGACAGCTCAGATCCCTCAGTCTATTGAGGACACACTGAAGAATCTCCTGGAGAACTAGGAAAAGATGATAAAGACACAGGATGCCTTGTCTAAGGCAATGGATTCACAGGGAAAGGCTTTGAAGGAGCTTACCCGGGAGCACAAGAAGATGAGGAAATCACGGGCTTCTAAGGAGTCTGTGAAGGAGCTCAGAGCAGATATAAACAAGCTATTGGCGGACCAGATGCCTCTAGACTTGCCATTCAGGGATCCAGCCCCAGCAGCAGCACCAGTAGCAGAGCCACAGCAGGATCAGACTTGGAGGCTTCCCAGGAAGAAGAGGAAGCTCCCTAGTGTAGGCGATGCTATCATCCAGCTGGCAGACCCACCAGAGGCTACCTCCAGTCAACCACAGGATGTACTTGAGCCACAGTCTATCCCAGTCCCAGTCCCAGGAGCTGAGCAAGGACACCGAGAACCAATCTGAGGTTCACATGCATACAGAGGACCCGAGAACCACTAATGATCCTATGCAGATGGACCAGGCTTAGGGAGCTCCTATATCATTTCTTGTGATTTTTTATGATTATTTGATAGTTGGCATTGGGGACAATGCCATCTTTTATTCGTGGGGGTACGCCCTACTGTTTATCTGGATGACTGTATATATTAATTGACTTAGTTTATGTTTTTGTTTCTATTTTGGTATGTATACAACTTTACATTTAGTTACTTTTATCATATTTTATATCTTCTATTTGGTCTATATATAAAGTTACACCATTATATATATATATTCATCCCCCATTGTATATTCTCATCCCATTTTGTAAATATTTGTAAGGCCCCGTGAAAAATTTGTGCTCAAAGCTTAGTTCTTCGTGGTGTCGACTTCCGTATATGTTTTGGGAACGTGTAAAAATTCTTCAGCTCGCCGCTGTTCAGACCTTTTTTACTGATTTTGCACTTAAAAATCAAGAATCAAAATTTTCCTGAAAATTGACATTATGCGGTCCAGAATGCGGTCGCAGATCAGGTATGCGGACCGCATTTATGCTGTGGACTTAATCAGAGAGTTGGTCAAAATTGATGTTAGAAGTGCGCTGCATTATGCGATCGCATAATCAATATGCAGACCACATAGTCGTCGCATAAGTCCTTCAAGGATTTATGAAGGCCAGTTCTGCGGTGCATTATGCGACCGCAGAACAGGAACATGGACCGCATTCCCATCGCATACCCAGGCAGAGATGTTTAGTGTTTGGGACACTTCTGCGGACCGCATTTCAACTCTGTGATCGCATAGTGCGACCGTAGATCCTGCTCGGGCTTCTATTTTTCTAAAATTTTAAACCCGACCACTTTTTAATAAAACGCCCCTAACCCCTCATTTTAACAATCTTCTGAGCAAAATAAGAGAGAGGGAAGGGAGGGTTCTTGAGGGAGAAAGGAAGCTTCATCAATTTGATTCTTCAAACTACTCGGGCCGAGAAAAATCTAATTGATTGTCTTCATCCCCAATTTTTGCAGGTAAAATCCCTAACCCTTTTTCTTTGATTTATTTTTTTCGATTTAAGCTAAGGGAAGGAGGTCTCGCACCTTGATTCTTGAAAATAATAGTTGAAATTACACATGCAAGCCTTTTTAATCCTAAAACCTAGTAAAGGGAAATTGGGTAGAGGTGGAGGTTTGCAAGAGAAGAGTTGATAACCTAAATAAGTTTGAGTAGAAATTGTGAACCCCAATTCTAAGTCATATGTCTTAACTTGTTCACTAGATTGACGTTGCTAGACTAGTTGGTGAATTGAAACTAGAAGTTAAAAAGGGAATTCGGCTCCAGGTATGTATGGCTAACCTTGATCTTTGTAGAATCGCCTTGTTTGGTGTACGAATGTTTGGTATGTGTTATCTGCGTGGCTTATTCATGAAATTATTGTGATTGTGCTTGTGGTAAGAATTGAGGAACAAATGACAAAAAAAAATCGTAAATGATGCAACTGGAATAACTGTGATAACCACATCGATAGCTTATTGTTGGTAATTTTCGTTGTGATGTAAAACACATGTAAGTTTTTGGATATGACGGAAAATAGTATTGATGGTTATGGAAATACTTGTAAATTGTTGTTATTATTTCTTAAAAAGTGTTGTTGTTGATCTTTATGAATTGTTGATTGTTGTTGTGTTGTTGGTGAATTGTGACTGTACGGTGTGATCGGGCTGCACGCCGCAACACAAAGTTATAAGGTGCGGGTTGTGGTGATAAGGGTGGCCGAGGTAATAAGGGTGGAAAGTGATCGAAATCACTATTGAAATAAACATTTGAGCAAATTTTGAAATCATTGATCTGGAATTGTCGAAAAGGGAAACAGGAGAGATTGAAAACTTGTTTGGCTTGATTGTTCCTTTTCTTGTGCATTTGATTGTTGTTTTTATTACTGTTACCTACTTGTATATGGCTTGAGTTTACTTGGAGCAAGATTGTTCATACATACCAGTACAATTCAAGTGTACTGACGTCCCTTTTGCCAGGGGCGCTATATTCGTGTTATGATTGTAGGTAGATCCATAGCAGGTACTCCAGTCCACAGACCGTAGCTCTTCATCACTTCCTGTCAGCTAAATTGGTGAGCCCCTTTCCTTTTGGGGCCCTGCGTGGCTCATGCTGCTTCTGTTTTAGGATCTTATTTTGATATTTGTATAAGGTATAGCTAGAGCCTTGTTACCTCTAAGTACGATATCATCCCCTTTTCATGTTTTGAGGCCCCGTAGACAGGATTTGTGGGTCATGAACTTAGGTAATATGTATCTTGCACGTTGGGCTATGTAAATGTAAAGCACGCTAAGAATCATGTACCATATGTATGTTTTGTAATAAAAAGATGTTTTGATTGTAAATGGTTATTTCTCTTGGCTAATAAGTAATGAAAAATGCAGGGTAACATGTGGGGTAGGAGAGGCACCCAGGTCCACTTGACTGGGGCTACCCGGTCGAGCGCCGGTCATGTCCCTCGGATTCGGGGCGTGACAAACTTGGTATCAGAGCCTCGGGTTTTAAAAGAGTCCTAGGATGTCTCAAAGCCGTGCCTAGTAGAGCCCTTCTTATTAGTGTGTTGTCGACCACATCTATAAGTAGGGGGCTACACGGGCATTTAGGAAACTATCATCTTCTTTGTTATTCCATATCGTACGGTGAAGTGGAAAGTGGAAGTATTTACATCTAACTCGTGCTTTGTTCCGAAATTCTCAGAAATGACACCTAATAAAGAAGCTAGACTCGACCTTGGGACCGACGCTACCCAAAGTGTGGCCATGAATCATGTAACTGATACCGTGGGTGAGAGTGAATCCCCAGCCTTGAATCTGCCCG
This sequence comes from Nicotiana glauca, assembly GCA_026770625.1. Lineage (NCBI taxonomy): Eukaryota > Viridiplantae > Streptophyta > Magnoliopsida > Solanales > Solanaceae > Nicotiana > Nicotiana glauca. Next base: position 65,178 of record MU721405.1, on the reverse strand, counting down.
GCCCATCTATTCCAGATCCAAGCATTCCTATTCTAGCTACGGCAGAGGGTGACACCATCCCTCCCACCGATACTCCTAATCCTGATGCTGTTCCAGTTTTCGGTCTCGGGGTTTCTGATAGAGACCTTAGAGGAGCCATCCGTATGTTGACCCAATTAGTATCCGCCTAGGCCCAGAGATCTCATGATGCCCATGTGTCATCCAACGGACAGGGAGATTCTGCCAGCTCCAAAGTCCACCAGTTTTTGCGATTGGCCCCTCTAGAGTTCTCAGGCACAGACCTAGAGGCTGATCCGTAGGATTTCCTTGATGAGATGTACAAGACCCTCCGAGTGATGAAAGCTACAGAGACAGAGGGGGTTGAGTTGGTTTCATACAGGTTGAGAGGAGCAGCACGTTCATGGTTCGAGATGTCGGAGGATTCCCGTGAGGAGGGAAGACCTCCAGCGAGATGGGATGAATTTGTAGATGCCTTTATGGACCACTTCTTGCCCGCCGAGACAATGGCAGCTCGCGCCACCGAGTTCGAGGTTCTCAAGCAGGGCAGCATGAGTGTTTGGGAGTACCACATGGAGTTTGTGAGGTTGTCCAAGTATGCTCCCTAGTTAGTGTCGACCATGGATGCTCGAGTTCGGCATTTTGTTCAGGGTCTTAGTCCTTTGGTGGTGAATGAGACTGGTACAGTGGCCTTGCACTCAGATATGATTTATGGAAAGATTGTAAGATTCCCTCAGGCCATAGATGCTAGGAAGTTGAAGATACGGGCAAAAAGGGAGAGTAGCAGCAGGGCCCGGTCAATGGGTCTCTTAGGGAGACCAATTCTGGGGAGAGGGTCATCAGGGCCATCCTAGTCATATGCTCAGTCCTCAACGAGTGCACCGCCATCTGTGCGTAGTTACCAGCAGAGCAGTCACTCGAGACTAGGTTCAGACAGTAGGAGGTTCCGTCAGTCCGGTTATCCAGGAGTGAGGTCCTAGCAGCAGGGGAGAGCTACATGCCCCAAGTGTGGGAGGTTCCATACAGAGACTTACTATTTGGATATCCTGGTATGTTATAGGTGCGAGTTGAGAAGTCACATCCAGCGGGACTGTCGTGCGCACAGTCAGGGTATGGGTAGGGGATCTGCCCAGTCATCCGGGTGTTCAGTTGCTACATCATTCGTGCGTCCTCCAGCTCCAACAGGGCGTGGTGCAGTTAGGGGTGGAGCTCGTGGTAGGGGTAGACCTAGCCGGTTCTATGCTTTGAGTGGTCGCCAGAGTGCTGAGGCTTCTCCAGATGTTGTTACAGGTATCTTGTCTGTTCAGGCCATTGATTGCTATGCTCTTATTGATCTGGGGTCCTCTTTGTCTTATGTCACCCCATTCATTACTTCAAGTTTTGGGATAGAACCCGAACAGCTTCATGAGTCGTTCTTTGTATCGACTCCGGTTGGTGATTCTATTACAGTCTCGCGAGTTTATAGGAATTGTGTTGTCACGGTGTGTGGTCGCATTACCACGGCCGATCTTATTGAGCTTGGAATGGTAGATTTTGATGTAATCATGGGAATGGACTGGCTTTATTTGTGCTTTGCTAAACTTAACTGACGAACGAGAGTTATGAGGCTTGAGTTCCCTAACGAGCTGGCTATTGAGTGAAAAGGAAAGGGTGTGGTGCCAAAGGATAGGTTTATTTCTTACCTTAAGGCTTCGAAGATGATTAAGAAGGGGTGTATCTATCATTTGGTTCGAGTGGCAGGCACCACATTAGAGGTGTCTGTCCTCGAGTCCATGCCAGTTATGAACGAGTTTCTTGAAGTGTTTCCAGATGAGCTTCCAGGAATTCCACCAAATAGGGAGATTGATTTCGGGATTGATGTATTGCCAGATACCCAACCAATATCTATTCCACCATACAGAATGGCGCCAGCAGAGTTAAGAGAGTTAAAGGAGTGGCTGAAGGATTTATTAGAGAAGGGGTTCATACGACCGAGTGTGTCGCTGCGGGGTGCTCTGGTTCTTTTTGTCAGAAAGAAAGATGGGTCACTTCGGATGTGCATTGATTATCGGTAGCTTAACAAAATCACCATCAAGAATAAATATCCATTGACTCGGATAGATGATTTGTTCAACCAATTACAAGGTGCAAAGTTCTTCTCCAAAATTGATTTGTGATCCGGGTATCACCAGTTGAAGATCAGAAAGCAGGATATTCCTAAAACTACCTTCAGAACTCGCTATGGTCACTTCGAATTCATGGTCATGTTTTTTGGGCTAACCAATGCCCCGGAAGCTTTCATGGACCTTATGAATCGGGTTTTCAAGCCATTTCTAGACTCCTTCGTGATTGTTTTCATTGATGACATCCTCGTTTATTCGCGGAGCAGGGAGGACCATGCTGATAACCTCAGAGCAGTTTTGCAAACTCTTCATCAGCACCAGTTGTACATTAAATTCTCAAAATGTGAATTTTGTTTGGATTCCGTCACTTTTCTGGGTCATGTTGTTTCTAGTGAGGGGATTTAGGTGGATCCCCAGAAGATTGCAGCGGTGAAGGATTGGCCTAGACCCACGACTCTGACGGAGGTTCGTAGCTTCTTGGGTTTAGCCGGGTACTACCGGAGGTTTGTGGAGGGATTCTCTACCCTCGCCTCCCCGTTGGCTAAATTGACGCAGAAAGCAGTTAAGTTCCAATGGTCCGACGCTTGTGAGAAAATTTTTCAGGAATTGAAGTCAAGGTTGACCTCGGCACCGATATTGGCCTTGCCGGAAGGCACGGAAGGATTTGTGGTCTATTACAATGCTTCCAGGGTCGGTTTGGGGTGTGTATTGATGCAGCATGGGAAGGTTATAGCGTATGCTTCAAGGCAACTCAAGAATCATTAGAAGAATTACCCGACGCATGATTTGCAGCTTGCAGCAGTTGTATTTGCCTTGAAAATATGGTGGCATTATCTTTTTGGGGTCCATGTGGATGTGTTCTCGAACCACAAAAGTCTCCAATATTTGTTCAAATGGAAGGAGTTAAATTCGAGGCAGCGGCGGTGTTTAGAATTTCTTAAAGATTATGATATGAACATCTTATACCATCCAGGAAAGGCGAATGTGGTGGCCGACGCCCTCAGTCAAAAATCCATGGGTAGTTTGACTCACTTAAGGGCGGATTAGAGGCTCCTAGCTCGGGAGGTTTATCATTTAGCCAGTCTTGGGGTTTGCATTTCGACCCAAAATTAGGAGGAAATTATGGTGCGTAATAGAGCAGAATCATCGCTTGTAGAGAAAGTCAAGGAAAAATAGTTCATTGATCCAGCATTGGCACAGATGAAGGAGGCCTTTCTGAACAACAAAACTTCGGTATTTTCACTCAACATCAATGATGGTGTGTTACGATGTCAAGGAAGGCTATGTGTTCCAGATGTGGATAACCTTCAGGAGAGAGTAATGTCGGAGGCTCATCATTCTAGGTATTCGGTGCACCCAGGTTTTACGAAAATGTATCATGATCTCAAGGAAATTTATTGGTGGAACGGTATGAAGAGGGGTGTGGTTGACTTTGTATCTAAATGTCCAAATTGTCAGCAAGTAAAAGCTGAGCATCAACGGCCTGGTGGGTTAACCCAGCTTATGGAAATACCAATGTGGAAATGGGAGATGATCAACATGGATTTCGTGGTAGGATTACCTCGCACTCAGCAAAAGTTCGACTCAATTTGGGTGATAGTGGATCGACTCACCAAATCAGCTCACTTCTTGCTAGTCAAGTCGACCGATACCGCAGAACAGTATGCTCGGTTGTACATCAAGGAAATAGTGAGGCTTCATGGTACTCCTCTCTCTATTATTTTGGATCGAGGGGCTCAGTTCATAGCTAAATTTTGGAAGAAATTTCAGCAAGGTTTGGGTACCCAGGTGAATCTCAGCACGGCTTTCCATCCACAGACCGATGATCAAGCAGAGCGGACTATTTAGACGCTTGAAGATATGTTGCGAGCTTGTGTCTTGGACTTCAAAGGTAATTGGGATGATCACTTGACCCTTATAGAATTTCCTTACAATAACAGCTTTCATGCTAGCATCCAGATGGCCCCATTTGAGGCATTGTACGGAAGGAGATGTAGGCCTCCGATCGGATGGTTCGAAGTAGGTGAAGCAGAGTTGATAGGGCCGGATCTTGTGCACCAGGCTATGGAAAAAGTTAAAGTCATTCAAGAAAGGATGAAGACTGCTCAGAGTCACCAGAAGTCCTATGCGAACGTACTCGAAGAGAATTGGAGTTCCAAGTAGATGATTGGGTATTCTTGAGGGTGTCTCCTATAAAGGGAGTCATGCGATTTGGGAAGAGAGGGAAGCTGAGTCCTAGATATGTCGAGCCTTATCGGATCATTCAAAGGATTGGGCAAGTTTCTTATAAGCTGGAGTTGCCCCCTGAGATATCCCTAGTGCACCCGGTTTTCCTGTGTCTATATTAAAGAAAGTGGTTTGAGATCCGTCCACCATCGTGCCAGTAGAAGACATCAAGGTTACTAAAGAGTTATCGTATGAAGAAATTTTGGTTTCTATTCTTGATAGACAAGTCCGTAAATTGCGAAACAAGGAAATTGCTTCTGTTAAAGTGTTATGGCGGATCAACAAGTCAAGAAAGCCACTTGGGAAGCAGAATATGAGATGAAAGAAAAATATCCCCATTTGTTCGAACAAGTCCAGTAGTGATCGTACGAACTCTTGTCCCTAGCGAACTGGCATTGTGTCCCACTTGGTGAAAAGACACCCCATTTCTCCCCTAAATGCTTTACTAATGTAATTCTTCAAATTGTGCCAAAAGTTGTATGTGTTGTGATTATGAGGCATATGTAAACCCTTCTTGGTAAATGAATATTTTTGTAAAAACTCTTGTGATAAGTAACTGGCTTATGATAGTACAGATTGGTAATGATTAATTTGCATGTGTATAGTGAATCGTAGTGGTTAAACTGTATGGGGCTCATTGGAGTAATCAAACTATGTGCAAAAGTGTGTCAAGCGATTGTATATGTACAAGTGTAGGGGTGATGGATTGTATATCAGTTATAGGGGTAACAAAAATTGTGTAATGGTGCTTGGAAATGTGTTTCGGGGGCTCTCTGACATGTAGATGTGTCCAAATTACAAAGGAAATTTTGGCAAAATTTTTCTAAGTCATGGTAGTTAGTGGAAAAACTTGGGAGCTTGCATATCATGTTTTTCAAACCAACTGATTTTCAAAAATCCTCATTCGAGGACGAATGATTTTAAGTGGGGGAGGATGTAAGGCCTCGTGAAAAATTTGTGCTCAAAGCTTAGTACTTCGTGATGTCGAGTTCCGTATATGTGTTGGGAATGTGTAAATATTCTTCAGCTCGCAGCGGTTCAGACCCTTTTTACTGATTTTGCACTTAAAAATCAAGAATCAAAATTTTCCAGAAAATTGCCATTATGCGGTCCAGAATGTGGTCGCAGAGAATGTGGTCGTAGATCAGGTATGCGGACCGCATTTATGCCGTGGATTTAATCAGAGAGTTGATCAAAATTGATGTTAGAAGCGGTCCATTATGCGATCGCATAATCAATATGCAGACCGTATAGTCATCGCATAAGTCCCTCAAGGATTTGTGAAGGCCAGTTCTGCGATGCATTACGCGATCGTAGAACAGGAATGCAGACCGCATTCCCGGCGCATACCCAGGTAGAGATGTTTAGTGTTTGGGACACTTCACGGTCCAATCTGCGGACCGCATTTCAACTATGCGATCGCATAGTGCGACCGCAGATCCTGCTCGGGCTTTTATTTTTCTAAAATTTTAAACCCGACCCCTTTTTAATAAAACGCCCCCAACCCCTCGTTTTAACAACCTTCTGAGAAAAATAAGAGAGAGGGAAGGGAGGGTTCTTGAGGGATAAAGGAAGCTTCATCAATTTGATTCTTCAAACTACTCAGGCCGGGAAAAATCTAATTGATTTTCTTCATCCCCAATTGTTGCAGGTAAAATCTCTAACCCTTTTTCCTTGATTTGTTTTTTCGATTTAAGCTAAGGGAGGGGGGTCTCGCACCTTGATTCTTGAAAATAATGGTTGAAACCACACATGCATGCCTTTTTAAACCTAAAACCTAGCAAGGGGAAATTGGGTAGAGGTAGAGGTTTGCAAGAGAAGAGTTGATAACCTAAATAAGTTTGAGTAGAAATTGTGAACCCCAATTCTAAGTCATATGTCTTAACTTGTGCACCAGATTGACGTTGATAGACTATTTGGTGAATTGAAACTAGAAGTTAAAAAGGGAATTCGGCTCCAGGTATGTATGGCTAACCTTGATCTTTGTAGAATCGCCTTGTTTGGTGTACGAATGTTTGGTATGTGATATCTGCGTGGATTATTCATGAAATTATTGTGATTGTGCTTGTGGTAAGAATTGAGGGACAAATGACAAAAGAAGATCGCAAATAATGCAACTGGAATAACTGTGATAACCACATGTATGGCTTATTGTGGGCAATTGTCGTTGTGATGTAAAACACATGTGAGTTGTTGGATAAGACAGAAAATAGTATTGATAGTTGTGGAAATACTTGTAAATTGTTGTTGTTATTTCTTAAGAAGTGTTCTTGTTGATCTTTGTGAATTGTTGTTGTTATTTCTTAACAGTTTTAAACCTCTTTTGAAAACATCTTTTTCCAACAGTTAAGCAAATGAATAAAAAACAGATAGTGTAAGTCAGCACATAAGTCAGCCCCTTGGGCACAGCACTCCATTAACAAATAACACCAGGGTAACTGGTAAACAGTGTAGGAAGTAGCATGGATGCCAATGAAATGTGAGTGTCGGAATGTCATGACAGATAATACAAATGGGAACAAATGCATGAGTGCAATGCAATGTATATGACAGTACACTCTGGTACCCACTGCGGTGTGCAGCCCGAGCCATCCATATCTTTAACGTCGACGATGCTCACTGGGGGTGTGTACAGACAATGGAGGGGTTCCTACGACCTAAGCGCTATAACATCATAAAGGCCTAAAAGCCTACTCACCTCTCCCGCGCTCACTGGAATGGGCTCAGACTCCGAAGGGGCTCCTACAGCCCAAGCGCAATATCAAGTCATCTCGTGGCATCAAATCTAGGCCCTCAGCCTCATATCAATATAATACCACTGCGGAGCGCAGCCCAAGCCATCCATATATCCATAATTCACTATAAGCCCCTCGGGCATTTTTAAAACAGTAATTCACATCCCAAAATACCATTTAGAAATATTATTTAAGTTTTCAAATCTTAGAAAAACGGTTGAGTTTACAAAACAGTATTAAAACCTTGGACCGAGATCAAATAATATGCAAAGTAATGCGAAAATAGTGATATCAATCCCTGAAGGATTGACATAGTTGGCACGAAGCCCAAACATGGCAATTAGCCCAAATTATGATGATAACAAGTAGTTTCAGTCAAATACGTAGTAAGTTCATTAATCGGGATGGACCAAGTCACAATCCGTAATGGTGCTCTACTACACGCTCGCTATCCGGCGTGTAAGTCACCTCAATACAGCACTATGATGTGCAAAGCCGGGGTTTCAAACCCTCAGATTATCATTTACAGCCATTACTCACATCGAACCGGTGAAATCTCTAGCTCGTGACGCCTTTGCCCCTCAAATAGGCCTCCACGAGCGTCGAATCTAACCAAAATCGGAGCTAATACATCACAATATGCTAAGGTAACAATACCCAATCGAAAACAATCGAAAAAATAGCAGAAATCACGAAACTAGCAAAACCCGAGCCCCGGGCCCACTTCTCGAAAAATTACAAAATTCACATCACCGGATTCCTCGTCTTGCCACGAGTTCATACATATCAAATTTACCAAAATCGGAGTCCATTTGACTCTTCAAATTCCATTTTTATTACAAATTTTCAAGGCCTAGCTTTACCCCTTTTTGATGAATTTCAACCAATTTCCATGTTATATTTATCATAATCTCATGTATTTAGGCCAAGGGACTTACCTCCAATCGATTCCCGGTCAAAACTCTCTTTTATTCTCGCCAAAAGCTCTCAAGGTCGCCCAACACTGGTGGAAAATATCCTAAGCTCGCGGATGAAATATTTAATAAAAACCCTTCTGCCCAGGCCGATTTTTGCTTCTGCGGCCAAATCCCCGCTTCTGTTGATATTCATTAAAAGTCCAAAATCGCTTCTGTGGCTTAATTTCCGCTTCTGCGGAACTTCCTCTCAAGATCAAAATCGCTTCTGCGATTACCCGTCCTCTTCTGCGGACCCGTTGATGCGAAGAATGTTCCGCTTCTGCGGAACTACCTTACCAAACCATGGACCGCTTTTGCGGTAAAATACTCCGCTTAAGTGCCTCCACTTCTGCTGTCCAAGACCCGCAGGAGCAAAAATGCAAGTTGCAACGACTCTTCAGCAATATGCAACTCAAAAACTCCCCGTTTAACCATCCGAACCCATCCCGAGGCCCCCAGGACCTCAACCAAAAGCAAAGACATGGTCCAATACCCTATTCAAACTTGTTCCAATCCCAAAAACACATCCAACAACACAAAAATCCTCAATTCTCGTCAATTTCAAGCCTAAGTTCTTCAAATTCTTCCGAAACTCGCATTCGATCAAAAAACCGACCAAATCACCTCCAAATCATCTGAAATTTTGCACACACATCCCAATTCACCTAACGAAGCTACTCCAACTCTCGAAAATCCATTCCGACCCTCGTATAAAAATCTCACCTACTAACCGGAATTCGCCAAAATACTACGCCAATTCAAGCCTAATTCTACACCGGACCTCCAAAATCAATTCTGATTGCAGTCTTAAGTCACAAATCGTTCCCCGAAGCTAACCGAATCACCAGAAATCACATCCAAGCCCTCTAACTCAATAGTCAACACTCGATTGACTTTTTTCGAGACAAGCCTTCCTTAAAGAGACTAAGTGCCTCATTTCTACCAAAACCAATCTGAATCCACTATAACACACCAAATACTGATAATGAAACATGAAGAAGCATAAAATGGGGGAAACAGAGTGGTAACTCATGAGACGACGGGTCGGGTCATCACATCGTCCCCAACTTAAACAAATGCTCGTCCTCGAGCGTACCCAGAGTTGTTCTAGAAGCCAACCAATAGCTGAATAGCCTTACCAAGCATATGCCCGGGGTGATCCCACGTCACCCTATCTCATATAGGTCCGATAGCACAACATAGCTGAAATTACCCAATCCAGTCTAGCCCATAAATCATAGAACTACCTTTTCACCTCTGAAACCATCAATACGATCAAAACCTTACACCTACACTTTGAATAGTCCCGAACCAGCTGTAATAACCCATACTTGCAACTTCAGGTGAGACTATCTGATATACCACATAATCCAAACACTCGAAACAATAGCCCCTATTTATAGCGGTTGCCCACAATAACCAAATGCCGATAGAAAACCTCTTATTAGCTAAAGTCTCATTCCAACACTTTCATATACTACCAACGATAAATGAAACACGCAGCAAATCGTAACCATTTCTCAGATCTACCATTCATGAAGCCACTTCCTTTTTGAATAATACCACAACGAATTTCCGAGCTGAACCTCGATATCATCCTTCTAACAAGCTGAAATCAAATCTGTTCGTATTCATTAATGACCCCAACGATCACCTCGAATCCAACACACCACTCTGGTGATATGACACCTCAATACAGACCTACGCCACAACTTGCATAATACACTCACCAATAAGAAATGGTCTGAACATACTCAAATCATGAAAAATGACTCAAACGAAAGAGTTGTACCTCAAGCTCATCAGTACCATTACAACACAAGGCTGAGAACCCTTCTAACATCATAGAAATAGAATACCTAAATCTACCCTGAAGGGTCATACCCCCGCGTGGCCTCGCCACAATGCGCGATCCTACCCAACAATGTTACACATGAAACACCTCAAGTCGCCATGCTCAAAATTGACAGCCACACATAATTTGATGTCTGAAACCAAAGCAATTCATTACACCCATGGTGAAATAAATAACATACTAAACGCAACTCGATAGGCCATAACCAATACCCCATTTACCAAGAAACACTCAATTACTCTTCCCGCTCGACTTTCTCTATGAATCCTCAATAGAACACCACATGTGCCCATATCCAACAAATCACAACGCCTCACAGCATAGAAAAAGCAACTCATAGATCTCCCCAGATTACTAACAAGTTCAATAACGATCGAATCAACCTATCCCTCAACAATTCAACTCGGAACTAACCAAGCTAACTCAAGCCAAATACGTAGCCATATCGGCCTGCCAACGAACTCAATACCAAAAAGCCTGAAGTTGCTCCTTCCACCACTATAACTCCTGCCGGAGTCGTACCATACGGTGCCCGGCACCAAATAAATACCGCATTCCACAATCTCGCTCGGCGACATGCCCGACCATAAGAAATGCATCCGAAAAAGTCCCTCAATACCGGAACTGAATTAATGGTAGAAACCTCTGCATTGACATCCGCCACGAAGGACCAATTAAGAAAAGCAATCCTTCCCAGCTATTCGCTAGTCTTTGGAATACAAACTGCTTTGCTAGAACATGATCTGATGCACTTCACCACGCAACCTGTGGCATTTCCCAACATAGCCCATATCACAATAGTCTAGAATAACCCAACATTGAGACAACCAGTCTACACCCCAATATCATATCCAAAATCTAATATACCAAGCAAAGAAATATCCACTCGGGCCTCCAAATCCCAATAGCCGCTAACGGTACCGATACACACGATCCATAACCGCTACACAGTCTCTACCTGAGAACTCCCAGTCTCCAACTCCATATAGCACACAAATCACTGTACCTGATCCCAAGTTCGGCATTATGAATACATATTACACCTCGAGTACTCAATAATTCTTCGAAAGATATTCTAAAATTCTCATGTGCCATCAAACAAACTCAGATATCAGCAGTCGATCTAGCAAGAAAGTGCCGCAATACTAGCAAAGTATCATCAATATAATCACATTACCATTCTTCTGAGACATGTACTCTCGTCAAATCACTTCCAATTATCAGTACCATTTCCTTAATTACCTGAGGCTACCTGTTGCCTAAGAATTTTATGAACTTCTTTTCATAACTGAACTGTAACTCATCTAGCCAAGACCTTCCGTCAATCCCATCTAGAAGAAGAATTATTACACATTCCATGCTTCGCATACCCATAGAAAATATATTCATCTCCAAACCACGGTAAAACCCAACAAGGACTTTCTCCCCCAATTCCATGTGCACAAGCTAAATTGCCAGTACTGAATCCTTCTACCCAAACCGAGCTAAGCAAGTTGTCACAGCTCAAGAGCTTTGCTGCAAAATACCTGTAAGGGCTCATTACCGCGAACACATACGAAGAATTAATCATACCCTTACCATACCGACTCAGTCTACTATCAACTTATTCCATTTATCAAATTTCCCCTCTGATTCATCATCAACTTGATATTCCTACTTGTTGTAGCACCACAATACCACAACCCAGGTTTACCACACGAGACTCGAACATAAGACCACACTGTCTAAGACCCATAGGCCACCGAATACTCCCTCAAATGTTCAAGAAATACCACATTCCAGAATACTTTACTTTGAAGAACTTTCTGCAAATCTGAATTCGTTACCATTACTTTCCAGATACTGATACATAGAATCCCATAATTAACATAAAATACCACAAGTCTTGACCCTTCCAATGAAAACACAGTATCTGACCACATATACAACCTTGAGACACTTGATTGTTACATGTAGAATCTTGAACACAATAAAACCATTCTCGAGAGTCATTCACTCTTATTTAAACTGCAAATTACCTGACTTAACGAACAGAACCACTCGTGCCTTATTTGCACTCTAACACTGCAGGATATGATCTCATTCCAATACAAACAAACATCTTCCTTCTCTATACACTGAGCATTGTTTATCAACAACAGCTCAAGACATCCTATTATTTTCTCACATCTACGAAGCACCATATAACTTTTGTAAAAATTTTTCTTCATTCGTGCCATCCTCGGCTCAATTTCTGCAACCATGACTGATCCGCCAGCATACCTCAAAACGGAACCAACATAGCACTTGACCGTGCGATCAGCTAATCAACATCAGCCTCCCCAACATGGCTTAAAGCCAAATATTAGGACACACTCAATAACCCATAATGTTTCTACTCTAATGATGCCACAATACCATAGTGATATTAAAATCAAATCATTTACAAGTTTGTGAAAACACAGATCATCTAGTACCGTAATCCTCTACATTTCTCCAATCCATCACTATATCAGTTGAGTCCACTCTCTTAAGCAGCCCGAATTGTCGAATTTAAACATGTACCCTTCAATTACATATGGGATCTTCTAACAAACACATAAGGATCATGCCACTTAAGAACACTCCGCAGGAGATAACCCACCTGTTTTGCCTCAAATTATTATTTCAGCATACCTTCCACCGTTATACACATTACGCAATCATTTAGTCTTCCTGGGTCTGTTCTCATACTGCCACATGTACTACACTTCACTCCATAACTAGGAGACACGGCAATATTCTGCACGTGCCTATAACTCGGGGCTACACATCAAATCACAATAGGAAACGAACACTTAGCAGCTCATCTATTATCCAGCAGACTTCTTCGTCACTACCAAGTCATATAGATACATCCCGCAGTTCTAACATACTCATCACATGGATATCCGACCGCCATTCCGGCTAATAAAGACAATACTGAACATATAAGTTCGAACACTTTCTCACACAATTAGCACCTCGGTGCTCAAGCCATAGGCAAGGATCTGGCCTCAAGTCCTCCAGACAGGCCCAACATACTCACGAAGATCACATCTCGCCCCTTGATCAGGAAATCACAAGCCATCGAGGCACATATAATACTGAGCACTCGCGTGCGCACACAGACGTGTGGAAGGAATTTCAAGGGTTACATCTCAAGCTGAATCAAGTACGCACGATAAGAATTCCAAGAAAGTGAAGTTTTCTGAAAGGTTCTATAGCCTCTCGAGGATAAATATACACGTCTCCGTACCGATCCGCGAGACTCTACTAAACTCGCTTATGACTCGTGAGACCTAGTAACCTAGGCTCTGATACCAATTTGTCACGACCCAATTCCCAAACCCGATCGTGATTGTGCCTCTCGTGAAGGCAAGGCCAGCCAACAGACGTCAATACCTCTTTAATACTTACTTAGCATAAATAAGTCTAAAACATTAATAAAATTATCATATGTGCGGAAGAAAAATAATAAAACAGGGAACCATCCCGATACAGCCGGACCGGGGTGTCACAAGTCACGAGCATCTAGAAGGATTTTTAAGTCAAATACAAGGCTTGTAATATATGGAATAAAAATTTAGAATAAAAAGAAGAAATCTGGTGCCGCGAACGCTGGCGGTCCCCTTGCTCGGCTATAATAGCAAAATCCACAACCAGCTCAAACCCGCTACCTGTTAAACCAATACATGCATCTGCATGCGAGGTGCAGGGAGTAAAGTGAGTACTCCAACTCAGTGAGTAATAAAGGTAAATAAAAATTGAGCAGCAAGAAACCACGTAAAGCAAGTCATCATGCTATATAGTACAGTGTAACCCTTTGAGAAAACAGTAAAACCGGAAAATCTTTGGAAATATCTGGACACAGTTTTAAACCTCTTTTGAAAACATCTTTTTCCAACAGTTAAGCAAATGAATGAGAAATAGATAGTGCAAGTCAGCACATAAGTCAGCCCCTCGGGCACAACACTCCATTAACAAATAACACCAGGGTAACTAGTAAACAGTGTAGGAAGTAGCATGGATGCCAATGAAATGCGAGTGCTGGAATGTCATGACAGATAATATAAATGGGAACAAATACATGAGGGCAATGCAATGCATATGATGGTACACTCTGGTACACACTGCAGCGTGCAGCCCGAGCCATCCATATCTTTAACGTCGACGGCGCTCACTGGGGGTGTGTACAGACAACGGAGGGGTTCCTACGACCCAAGCGTTATAACATCATAAGGCCTAAAAGCCTACTCACCTCTCCCGTGCTCACTGGAATGGGCTCAGACTTCGAAGGGGCTCCTACAGCCCAAGCGCAATATCAAGCCATCTCGTGGCATCAAATCTAGGCCCTCGGCCTCATATCAATATAATACCGCTACAGGGCGCAGCCCGAGCCATCCATATATCCATAATTCACTATAAGCCCCCCGGGCATTTTTAAAACAGTAATTCACAACCCAAAATACCATTTAGAAATATCATTTAAGTTTTCAAATCATAGAAAAACAACTGAGTTTACAAGACAGTATTAAAACCTTGGACCGAGATCAAATAATATGCAAAGTAATGTGAAAACGGTGATATCAATCCCTGAAGGATTCATATAGTTGGCACGAAGCTGAAACATGGCAATCAGCCCAAATTATGATGATAACAAGTAGTTTCAGTCAAATACGTAGTAAGTTCATTAATCGAAACTGACCAAGTCACAATCCCCAATGGTGCTCTACCCCACGCTCGCTATCTGGCGTGTAAGTCACCTCAATACAGCACTATGATGTGCAAATCCGGGGTTTCAAACCCTTAGACTATCATTTACAGTCATTACTCACCTCGAACCGGTGAAATCTCTAGCTCGTGACGCCTTTGCCCCTCAAATAGTCCTCCACACACGTCGAATCTAACCAAAATCAGAGTGAATACATCACAATATGCTAAGGGAACAATACCCAATCGAAAACACTCAAAAAATAGTAGAAATCACGAAACTAGCAAAACCCGAGCCCCGAGCCCACTTCTCGAAAAATTACAAAATTCACATCACCGGATTTCTCGTCTCACCACGAGTCCATACATATCAAATTTACCAAAATCGGAGTCCATTTGACTCTTCAAATTCCATTTTTAAATTACAAATTTTCAAGACCTAGCTTTACCCCCTTTTGATGAATTTCAACCAATTTCCATGTTAGATTTATCATAATCTCATGTATTTAGGCCAAGGGACTTACCTCCAATCGATTCCCAGTCAAAACTCTCTTTTATTCTCGCCAAAAGCTCTCAAGGTCGCCCAACAATGGTGGAAAATATCCCAAGCTCGTGGATGAAATATCAATAAAAACCCTTCTGCCCAGGCCGACTTTCGCTTCTGTGATCCCGCTTCTACCTATGCAGGACCGCTTCTGCGGCCAAATCCCAAGTTCTGTGTATATTCATTAAAAGTCCAAAACCGCTTCTGTGGCTTAATTTCCGCTTCAGCGGAACTTTCTCTCAAGATCAAAATCGCTTCTGTGATTACCCGTCCGCTTCTGTGTACCCGCTGATGCGAAGAATGTTCCGCTTCTGCGGAACTACCTAACCAAATATTGGACCGCTTCTGAGGTAAAATACTCCACTTAAGCGCCTCCGCTTCTGCGGTCCAAGACCCGCAGGAGCAAAAATACAAGTTGCAGCAACTCTTCAGCAATATACAACTCCAAAACTCCCTGTTTAACCATCCGAACTCATCCCGAGGCCCCCGGGACCTCAACCAAAAGCACAGACATGGTCCAATACCCTATTCAAACTTGTTCCAATCCTAAAAACACATCCAACAACACAAAAATCCTCAATTCTCATCAATTTCAAGCTTAAGTTCTTTAAATTCTTCCGAAACTCGCATTCGATCAAAAACCCAACCAATTCACCTCCGAATCATCTAAAATTTTGCACACACATCCCAAATCACCTAACGAAGCTGCTGCAACTCTTGGAATTCCATTCCAACCCTCGTATAAAAATCTCACCTACCAACCGGAATTCACCAAAATACTAACTTCCCCAATTCAAGCCTAATTCTACACCGAACCTCCAAAATCAATTCCGATTGCACTCCTAAGTCACAAATCATCCCCCGAAGCTAATCGAATCACCAGAAATCACATCTGAGCCCTCTAACTCAATAGTCAACACTCAATTTACTTTTTCCAAAACAAGCCTTCCTTAAAGAGACTAAGTGCCTCATTTCTACCAAAACCAATCTGAATCTACTATAACACACCAAATATTGATAATGAAACATGAAGAAGCATAAAATAGGGGAAACGGAATGGTAACTCATGAGACGACGGGTCGGGTCGTCACAGCATCGCAACACGAAGTTACAAGGTGCGGGTAGTAGTGATTAGGGTGGCCGAGGTAATAAGGGTGGCCGAGGTAATAAGGGTGGAAAGTGATCGAAATCACTATTGAAATAAATATTTGAGCAAATTGTGAAATCATTGACGCAGAATTGTGGAAGGGGGGAATAGGAGAGCTTGAAAACTTGTTTGGCTTGATTGCTCCTTTTCTTGTGCATTTGATTGTTGTTTCTATTATTGTTACCTACTTGTATATGGCTTGAGTTTACTTGGAGCAAGATTGTTCATACATACCAGTACAATTCAAGTGTACTGACGTCCCTTTTGCCGGGGGCGCTACATTTGTGTTATGATTGTAGGTGGATCTATAGCAGGTACTCCAGTCCACCGACCATAGCTCTTCATCACTTCCCGTCAGCTGAATTGGTGAGCCCATTTCCTTTCGGGGCCCTGCGTGGCTCATGCCGCTTCAATTTTGGGATCTTATATTGATATTTGTATAAGGTACAGCCGAAGCCTTGGTACCGGCAAGTACGATATCATCCCTTTTTCATGTTTATAGGCTCCGTAGATAGGAAATGTGGGTCATGAACTTAGGTAATATGTATCTTGCACATTAGGCTATGTAAAGTGTAAACCACGCTAAGAATCATGTACCATATGTATGTTTTGTAATAAAAAGGTATTTTGATTGTAAATGGTTATTTCTCTTGGCTAATAATTAATGAAAAATGCGGGGTAACACGTGGGGTAGGAGAGGCACCCAGATCCATTTGACTGGGGCTACCCGGTCGAGCACCGGTCATGTCCCTTGGATTCGGGGCGTGACAATATTCATTCTATTTTCATTTTTCGTACAAATTTTTTGATTTTTTTAGCATATTAGATAGGCTTGCAACCTTTTTGTTTCATTTTTGGTGCTTTTAATAAGCCCTTGGTTTTCTTATTGCCACGGTTCTTTCCAAGGGTGGAGTAGTGTGTGAACCGGGTGGCTCTTCCCGATGATGGATAGCATGACAACCTTCTTAAGGGTTTGAGTGTGTTTTTTATTTTTCTTATGTTTTTAGTAGTTTATATTTAAGGGTACCTCAAGCATAGCTTCACTTGGGCCTAACACATTTTCCTTTGATCCCATGGTCAAAGACAAGTGGTTGTGTTTAGGATGGTGAAAGTAGTAACCTTGAGACTCTTGTGTTGACCAAACAAATATCATGTGGTCTTTCGGGATTATTGTGTGCTCAATCGTATCTAAGGTTGTTGTGGGCCCTTGACTCTATGTCTTTAGCAATCCTTGAGTGTGTGTGGTGAGAAATCTAATTTTGAGTCCAAGTCCCGAGCCAATGGTCTAGAACTTTCCCTAAATGTTTGTTGAGGTGAAATTTTTAGTGAAAAATCGACTTGAGAAGTGATTATAGGCTCTATTTGATCTAAATGACAAGTTGAAAAATTCCATAGCCTACCAATGAGATAATCCCTAGCTAACCCTTTTGAGCCTTAAACCTTCTTCTTTCAAGAACCAATGCTACAAGCATATACCCATTCTAAATTCTATCCTCTCTTGGCACCCACATCTTCCCTTGAATAATGGCAAAGTCTAAATTTGGGGGGGGAGACAAAAAAGGAAACAAAGGGGTAAAAAGGTACAAAAGCAAAAGAAAAGGAAGGCAATGAAAAAGAAAGAAAAGAAAAGGACAAAAATAAAGCCCAATGTGAACAAGAATAAAAAGGGATTCAGGGAAAACAAAAGTGAAAAAGGTGTGGAAAAAGTAGAAAAAGGAGAAATGTTTTGAATTGCATAAGAAAGAGTGAAAATGTGTCTCTCTAACCCCTTGGAAGAGGTGAAATGACTCAAAGAGTCAAGTGAATTGTGCCAAATGAATCAAAAGAAGTGCTTAAAGGAAGATTGAACCCACTTGAACAAAAACATATCTTACTCTTACCCAAAATCCTTCACATTGACTCCACAAAAGCCCTATATGATCTTGAGTTGGATGACGCTCGCATTAGTGGATACTTACATAAGGGTCAAGCATATGGTACTTAGAGTCGGACTTGTGACATTTCCTTGAGAGAGATGAGTGAACTCCCATTAACCTCGGTTTGTATGCTTATACTCTAAAAGGTGAGGTTTGCTTAGGGAGAGTTGAGGATGTATGAGTTTGGATTCCACAGCGACCAAAGTAATTGAGCGAGTTCTTTGATGTAATGAGTCAATTCTTGATGCTCTTATGTCACACTTGATCCATAGTTTTCAAGGTTTAAATGTTGTTAATGATTTATTTGTATTGAGGGCAATTGTTAGTCCCAATTGATGCTTGTTAAGGTTACTTTAGGTCAGCTGAAATTACTTGGATTTTCCTTTAAGGGATGGGTCTTATTTTGATTGCTTGAGGACAAGTAAAAGTTTAAGTTTGGGGGAGTTGATAACTAGGGATGTTGCCATGTTTTATGCTCCTTCTTGCTTACACTTTGGTTATAAATTGTTACAAAATAATCCCAAAAGGCTCATAAGTGTGCTTGATTGCAAGTTTGATTAACAAAGTAATGAAATGTCAAGGATGGGCTCAAAAAGCAGTGAAATCTGCTCAAGTGTGAAAGACAAAGCAATCTGAAGGAAAGTAGGCCTAGTACGGACCGCGCAAAGTGGGATGCGGCCGCACTAGGAGATTCAGAGAGTTGGCAAAATGGACTCAAGGCATTGCGGCTACGGTTCAATATGTGCGGCTCGCGATGAAGACTCTGCGGCCGCACTACCTTTCTGTGCAGTCCGCGATCAAGAGATTCAGAGAGTTTGAAATGATGCCAAACCAAGCCATGTAGTCCACAGTCGTTATTGTGCAAACCACGCCAACTAGCTCCGCGGTCGCGGTCCATTCTGTGCGGTCCGCGGAGCCCAACTTCAGAGAGCTAAAGTTTGAATTTCAAGAGCCTTGTGCGGCCGCGGTCCATTTTGTGCGGCCCGCACTGACCCCGTAGTGGTATTTTTGTCCAATTTTTCCAGCTTAGTATAAATAGAACAGTTTACCATTTTTAGGTCATCTGTTAATTTAAGAACACAACTGCACTCGTGAGGATACTTTTGTAGCCATTTTTGGCATCTTAGCTTTAAATTAACAATAGATTCTTGCAATTTAATTTAGTATTTATTTATTATGTCTTGTTCTTCATCTATCTCTTCATTTTCTTGTCCAAGCATGAGTAGCTAAACCCATTAGCTAGGGTTGTGGCTCAACCCTAGTATGGGTAATTGATGGGTGTTTCCATCTAGGGTTAGATTGACTATGGGTGTTTGCTATTTGAGTTGATTTTATGTTTTAATTTCGAATTTTTGGTTGCAAACACTGATTCAACCTTAGTGGGTTTAACTCCTCTTGAGAAAGAGAGTCTATGACCCCAAAATTGACCCAACAAGGAATTGGGATGGACTCATGAGAAATGATAGTCCCAATTAACAGGTTAAATCTCGAGAGAGTAATCACCCTACTTGAACCCTAGTTGCTTGTCCTAATTTGCCTACCCATTTGGTCTCAAGAGAGTCAAGTGGGCAAAATCACTCTCTCTACCGAGAGGTGTGAGAGTGGGTAAAATTGTGCAACGGTTGTAGCATAAGTCCCAAATATGTCACTCGAACCTTAGTAACATCTACCCATCAATTAGCCACCTAGGTAGTGTCACGACCCTAGCGTCTTTCCTCCTCCCATTAGATACAACCTTAGTAATCATCTTGTAGCTTAATTTAGTCTCAATTTAGTAGTTTAAAAATAGTAGTTTATAATTGAAAACCCAAAAAATGAAAAGAAGATCATCTAAGGGCACACACGTAACTCTACCCTAAGTAGATACCCGAATTCCCTTCTAGCTCCCTGAGGATTTGATCCCGACCTTCATATCGGGTAAAAGCTATTGCGACCCTCTTCTCCTACTCTTTAGTAGCGGGTAGTTGGCTTCAATCACTGTACAACTCTCCAAAAACTTAATGTGAACTACATATCCCAGTCAGAGATGATGGATACATATGCCATGAAGTCAGACAATCTCGTGGATATAAACCTAACCTAGTTGCTTTGAAGAGTAGGTAGTCACTACCAGAATGAAATAAGCCGACTTGGTCAACCTGTTCAGAATCACCCATACCTCATCAAATTTCTTCTGAGTTTGTGGCAGTCCAACAACGAAGTCTAGGGTAACACGCTCCGATTTCCACTCGGGAATCTCAAGTCACTAAAATAAACCGCCCGACCTCTGATGTTGATACTTCACCTGCTAATAATTTAGGCATCGAGCTACATACTCCACTATGTCTTTCTTCATCCTCCTCCACCAATAGTGCTGCCTCAAGTCCTAATACATCTTAGCGGCACCCAGATTAATGGAATACCGCAAACTGTAGGCCTCCTGAAGAATCAACTCGCGCAACCCATCCACATTCAGCACACATAATAGGCCCTGCATCCGCAACACACCGTCATCTCCAATAGTAACCTCCTGGACATCGTTGTGCTGAATCGTGTTCTTGAGGATAAGAAAATGGGTGTTTTCATACTCACGTTCTTTGATACAATCACACAGAGAAGACCGAGAAACCACGCAAGCAAGAACTCGACTATGCTCTAAAACATCCGATCTAACAAACTAGTTGGCTAAGGCCTGGACATCCAATGCTAATGGACTCTCTACTGCCGGTAGATATGCTAAACTGCCCAAACTCTCTGCATTTTGACTCAAGGCATCGACCACCACATTAGTCTTCCCGTGATGATATAGAATTGTGATATCATAGTCCTTAAGTAACTCTAACCATCTTCACTGCCGCAAGTTAAGATATTTCTATTTGAATAGATGTTGTAAACTCCAGTGGTCGGTAAAGACCTCACAAGGGGCACCGCACAAATAATGCCACCAGATCCTCAATGCATGAACAATAACTACCAATTCCAAGTCATGAACTGGACAATTCTTCTTATGGGTCTTCAGCTACCGAGACGCATAGGCAATCACCCTACCATCTTGCATCAACACAGTGCCAGGGCCAACACATGACGCATCACAATACACAGTAAGACCCCAAACTCATAGGCAACACCAACACTAGAGTTGTAGTCAAAGTAGTCTTGAGATTTTGAAAGCTCGCCTCACACTTCTTGGACCATCTGAAAGCAGCACCCTTCTGGGTCAATCTGGTCTTAGGTGCAACAATCAATGAGAAACCCTCTATGAGACGACAATAAAACCCGGCCTAACCATTGATCTCCAATTTTTAGTAGCTGAAGATGGTCTGGGCCAACTCTGTACTACTTCAATATTCTTCGGATCTACCTTGATCCCCTCATTCGACACCACATAACCCAAAAATGCCACCGAATCAAGCCAGAATTCATACTTTGAGAATTTTGCATACAACTTCTTCTCCCTCAAGGTCTGAAGCATGATCCTCAGGTATTGCTCAGATTGTCCCGACTGCGAGAGTATACAAAGATGTCATCAATAAACATAATGACAAATGAATCAAGATAAGGCTAGAATACACTGTTCATTAGGTACGTAAATGGTGATGGGGTGTTGGTCAGCCCAAATGACATCACAAGGAACTCGTAGTGACTATACCAAGTCCTAAAGGTAGTCTTCGGAATATCTAAATCTCGACTCTTCAGCTGATGACAACCTGACCGCAAATCAATCTTTAAGAACACTTTGGCACCCTGTATCTGATCAAATAAGTCATCAATGTGTGGCAATGTATACTTGTTCTTCATTGTAACCTTTTTCAATTGCCGATAATCAATACACATGCACATAGAACCATCATTATACTTCACAAACAAGACCAGAGCACCCTAAGGCGACACACTAGGCCGAATGAAGCCTTTATCAAGCAACTCCTACAACTACTCCTTTAACTATTTCAGCTCTGCTGGGGCCATACGCTATGGTATAATATTAATGTTCTGGGTTCCCCGCAACAAGTCCGTACCAAAATCAATATCCCTATAGGGCGGCATGCCTAAAAGATCCGCTAAAAATATATCTAAAAGGTCTCTCTCTATCGAAACCGACTCAACGGTAGGAGTATATGCACTTACATCTCTCACAAAGGCTAGATAGGCATCACACACTTTCTCAACGATCCGCTGGGCCATTATAAATGATACAACCCTGCTAGAAACATAATCTAATGCACCTTTCCACTCTAACCATGGCAAACCTAGCATAGCCAGCATCACCATCTTAGCGTGACAATCCAGAATTGCATGATAGGGGTGACAACCATTCCATACCCAAAATAACATCAAAGTCTACCATACTAAGTAACAATAGATCAACACTAACCTCAAAACCATCAATAATAACTAAACACGACTGATAAGATGATCTACAGTAATAAAACCTCCCACAGGCATGGACACATAAACATGAGAACTCAAAAAATCATGTAGATATGTCCAAATACGGAGCAAAGTAAGATGACACATATGAATAAGTGGATCCCAGATCAAATAAGGCTGATACATCTTTGTGTCAAACCGTAACCATACTTATAATGACTGAGTCTGAAGCAACTGCCTCCGTCCTACCCCGAAAAGCATAGAATCTGGCCTGGCCTCCCCCTCTAGGGTAACCTCTACCTGCCCGTCCCCCACCCTAGCTAGTCGTGCGGGTGGAGCGGCAATCATGGCCTGAGAAGTCTATGAACCTAACTCAATCTGTGGAGCCTGAGTGGCATGTGGAGTTGCAACTCTCCCAAGTCTGGGGTAGTATCTAACCATGTGATAGGTATCAAAGAAATAAAGTTTTCCTAATAGTCCCGTAGCCTCTCGAAGATAAGCACAACGTCTCCATACCTATCCGGCTTCAAAATGATGTTGCTTTGCTTCAAAATGATTTGGTTTCCCAAACTTCAACACCAATAACTCAACAATGAGAAAGATAACGTGTAACTACGAACCAAATACAACTAACTCACAATGGAAGGAATAACAAGAATTCAATGAAAATAATAGCAACGAAAGAGATAACTAGTAACTATGACTTCAAATAATTATAATTAACAATGATTGAGATAACACATATAATAACTTCAAGTAATGATAATCAACAATGAAAGAGATGACACATATCAAATAACGGAGCAACAAGTTCAACTAAAGCATGAGAGTAATTTATCAAGTAAGATGTAGAAAAAGTGTTAAACAAATCAATTAAGGCATATGAGGATAGACTAACACAAATAAGAATAGATTGACTGACAATTAAGAGCATGATATGGCATTTAAATTAAAGCGTGAACATAGTCTAAGTAGCCTAAATTGGTCAAATACCATGTACAACCCGTGTACCCACTCATCACATTGCGTACATGGTTTAGATAGCACAAGAGACACAATCAATCCCAAATCACTTATGATATGCCTAGTACACTTATTATCATAACCAAATGATTACCATCGCGTCAATACTCATTTAATGCATTCACAACTGATTCAAATTTATGGGGTGTTACAATAATTGCGTACTAGTGCTCGCATTAGTGAACCCTGACAACCTTAGAAATTATCACAATTGCGAACTGGCCAGCATCGCAAAAGCGAACACATGTTCGCAAATGTGAACTAAGTCATATAACAACAAACTTCACAAATACGAAGGGGTATTTACAATCGCGACAGTAGAACCCATACTGTCACCTTCGCAATTGCGATGATGATACTCGCAATTGCGATACTTGAGCACCAGCAGCACCAGCAGCACCAACAGTTCATTTTCAATGCAATCTATTCCGAAACATGTCTGAAACTCATCCGATCCCTCGGGTCTCCAAAACAAACATCCACACAAGTCTTAAAGCATCATAAGAACTCGCTCATATGAGCAAAACACAAAATAACATGTAAAACTACGACCCGAATACTAAAACGCATGAATTTCAAAGTAAAGTTCAAGAACTTTTAAAATTGCAATTAAACTTCTGAACCTTATCAAATCAACTCCAAACGACGCCAAATTTAATAGAAAAGTTCTAAATACTAGCTTGCCTAGGTGGAAGTATACTGATTTTTAAAGAAGGGTTACTAATTTTAGAACCAACTAAATTTTGCAGATGTTAAACAACATTACTACTGATTTTAGACTTATAGATGAAATAGACGAATCAGATTCCAACTGCTGCTCCTATAGGCATTATTTCTAAGCGTTGTTGATTTTTAAACGATTATCGGGATGCAAGAATCCTATAGGCAAGGTATCTAGGATGCAACTTCTTATTATTTTAATCTAGAGACTATTTGCCTAATGACAGATGTATATGTAGAAGTGCAGAAAACCTATAATCATGATTTCTATATGCAGAATTTATAGGCAGGATCCCAATATGTATTGATGCAACAACTTATACGCAGGATTTCTAATGTAGTAATGTAACAACTTATGGGCAGGATTTCTAATACAGTAACGAAGCAACTTATAGGCGGGATTTCTACATGAGATGTATGAGTGCAGAATTTATAGGTAGGATTCCTATATGATATGCATAAATACAGAACTTATAGGCATGGTCTCTATATGTATTGATGCAATAACATATAGGCAGGATTTCTACATGAGATGTATGAGTGCAAAATTTATAGGCAGGATTCCTATATGATATACATAAATGTAGAACTTATAGGCATGGTCTCTATATGTATTGATGCAATAACTTATAGGCAGGATTTCTAGCGAGATATATGAGTGCAGAATTTATAGGCAGGATTCCTATATGATATGAATAAATGCAGAACTTATAGGCATGGTGTCTATATGTATTGATGCATTAACCTATAGGCACGATTTCTACATGAGATGTATGAGTACAAAATTTATAGGCAGGATTTCTACATGAAATGTATAACTGTAGAAAAGTAATTCCTATGACCATGCTGTCTACCGATATGCATACATAAGTGACCCTCCCCTTTTTTACTAGAACCCCATAAGTTGTTACAAGATATTACACACCAAAATGAATAAGAACAAAGTAAAATTACATCAGAAATTTAAGCTAGAACAAAACAACCTAATTCAGACTCAAGGTCTAACAATATGAGATAAACCAACATATCAGATTTCCAAAGCCTTTCTCTTATTTGGGATGTGTCAAAGTTCCTAAGAGCCTCAAGGGAACTCCGGGCAGTGTCTACACCCCAAATATATTGCAGAATTAGATTATAGTGTAGTGTGGAAGGGCCAGCCCTCGAATGTCCAAGTTCAAAGGGAACTCAAGGTCCCAAAGCAAAGCTCATAGGAGGGGGGGCAGAACCTAAAGTCTAAGAGTAAGTGTGAGTGCATAGAGGGGAATTAGAGGAGGCCATGGCAGGCTCGTGGTCATGCCCAGCAATTAGGAGTGCTGACACACCCCTGACTAGCCTGTTAGCCAAAATTGGGAGTTAGGATCCATTGAGGATCAGGTTCAGACCTGGGCAGCAATTTTATACTACCATGCCATGAGCATTAACTCAAACACATAGAAGGGAATATGGTATGGGGAATTCATAACAAACAGAAGATGCAAAGAGAAGTAGCATATTCAATTACAAAACATGAACAACAAAGTAAACAAGAATTTACAAATTGTAAATAAACACATAGAGGGTGAGGCAGAAAAGTTAAATTAGAACATACCAGTTTCAAGGAAAACAAACAAGTATAATAGTAGCCTTGAGAATCCAAGTTGCAAGCAAACGGTTTCAAAAGATCTCAAAAGGGAGTAGAGTATTGAAATTGGAAGTGAGTAATGTGTGCTCAAGTATTGAACTCAAAGAAGTATTGTATTGTAAGTAATGTAAGTTAGCAGTGTTGAACTGAAGGTTCGAGATCTGTAAGTGCAGAAGGGTCGTGCTTCTTTTATAGTGCAGAAAACAAGTAAGAAAAGGTAGGGAAATAACATTGAAATCAATCTCCCTTTAATTAAGAGATTCTAATTTCCAATTGGTAAAAGACTATTAAGGAAAGAGTTAATCAGAAATATTTTCCAAGCAGTACAATAAAGGGTAAATACATAGAAGTTATTTAAGGAAAAAGTCCAATGGTACATGGTTTGTAAAAAATAAGGAAAGGGAATCAATCAAACAACTAGTAAAATAGAAGTTATAGGCTTTTACTCGAATGAACCAAGTCAGGAAAGGGGTAAAGAAATGTTTAGTTTAAAGGAAATCAGTAACAACCAATTAAATCCCATTAGAGGAATTCAGAAATAATTAGTAGTTGGAAAAACCCTTTTTGAAAGAAGAAACTTCTCACATATAAAGTAGACAAATCAAATAAAAGAGTCGTCATGTTACTTAGAAAAATAGTCTAACATTGGAAGGTCAAAAATCATAACCAAAGGGATACAAGTTCAGTTTATGGACTCACAATGAGTCTGAGAGTCCAGGGTCCCAAAGTGGAACCCTAACTCAAACACAAAATCAAAATCGCCAAAGGAAAGCCTGAATTTGGGGTTTCAAATCGAATCAGACATAGAGATGAGAAGGCGAGTTGTTAAAACATACTCAAAGGTCTCTTTTAGAGACTTATGAGAAACAAACAGACATGATACAAAGAAAGAAAGCTGAATCAAGATCATGAAGAACATATTTGACAAAACTCGGAACTTAAACTAGTCCAGAAGAAAGAGGTGATACAAACTTAAACAAAAGTAGATGAAACATGTTTAGCAAGAACATGAACAGAGTTTAGTAAAACAAAACCAAAGGACTCAACGGTAAACAC
The DNA here is from genome assembly GCA_026770625.1 of Nicotiana glauca. NCBI lineage: Eukaryota > Viridiplantae > Streptophyta > Magnoliopsida > Solanales > Solanaceae > Nicotiana > Nicotiana glauca. The sequence goes on along the minus strand of MU721405.1, from coordinate 38,223 downwards.
ATATAGTAAAAGAGTAAAGAAAACATAACAAGGATTAACATGTGAGCACAGGAGTAACATATTCAATAGAAAAGAAAAGTAGAAAGACAGTACATGCGTAGTAAGAAGAAATCACATGAGCATGATATAGACAAACACACATAAAGAAAAGAAGAAGAAGAAGAATCAGAAAGATGTTTTTTGAAAAATCCTTTCAGAAACCCTAAATCGAAGACAAACGATTTTGAAAGGGAAATTTGGGGAAAACACTTTAAATGTCAAGTAAAGCATAGATACAATATAGATCTAAGCAAACAACAGGGAAAGAACCTCGAATAGCTTAGGGTTTCAGAGAAATCCTATAAATATTCATCAGACTAAGATTTTGATCCTAGGAGAAGATTCATCAGACAGGTCTTCTATTTTAGGAGATAGATTTATCGGACAAAGAAGAATCAGATCCCGAGTTGAAGAGGTCAGGAATCATTCTTCTAAGCTTGAATATGACGGAGCAAAGGCTGGAGAGGCCATAGAACCAAAGATCTGAGAAGATCTGAAAGAGAACTGTCGAGGTCAGGTCTCGCAGTTTAAACATCCATGGTTTAATGGGGGAGGGAGATGAGTATAGACCATCCATGGCTTGAGAAGCCATGGATTCCGGTGAAAGTTCAGTTAAATAAAGTAGGAGGAGGCTAGGGTTCCGAAGAGTTTTGAGAGAGCTTGAGAGACGAAGGGTTTCAAAGGCGGCTATCAGAGTGAAATGAGGGATTAGGGTAGGTCGTTCAAGGTTAAAAAAGGTAAGGGGTTTTATGGCCATTGATCAAAATGATCAACGGCCTGGATAAATAATAGGAATCAGGCGGATTTTTAAATTGGGTTGGGGGTCGGGTAAAAAAATTTTAAAATTTTTAAAAATTAGAAAAAATACTAAAATACTTGGGTATGCTTATATATGAATATATATGTTATTTTGAAAGTATTTTATATATGAAAAATACATAGGGAAAAATTAGGTATCAACAGCTACCCCTCTTTACCCGGGAAGGATGAAAAAGTTGTCGGGTAAAGATATGATGGCCAATTTGACGGAAACGATTTGAAGAATTTAGACCGAGCTCTGGTTCTTGAGCTACCTACATATCCTTGGTCTTACAAGAATCAGGTCATATGTAGTTCGGGATCCATCGGCAAAATATGTCGATGGAGATTTTCGAAAAATGAATGCGATAGTCAGGTTGAGAAAGATGGTTGAAGTCTAGTAGGCTGGGGGAACTGGAGTGGGATCACTCCTGTTGATACGGCCATTGCTAGCCGGTTTACCTGTAACTGAGCAATGCGAACATATAGATATTACATAAATTTAAACGTGATGCATGTTCCCGTTGGACTATGAATACTGTCTTTGGACGGTTAGGATGACGTCCTGGGCCATGAAGCACATAATAAAGGATTCGCAGGCTATGAAATAATATTCTTGGTCTATGAGAATGATGCCTCCAAACTATGATGCCTTTGAATAATGATATGCAAGAGATAAAATGGGGTTCTCAGGCCATGGCATGGTGTTCTCGGGCTATGAAAATGGTGCCTCTGAACAATGATGCCTTTGGACAATTTGGCGATATTTCAGCCCATGAAATACGAAAGGTGGCGATCTTTCAGCCGATGAAATGCTAAAGATGGCGATCTTTCAACTCATGAAATGCAAAAGGTGGTGATCTTTCAGCCGATGTGGAAATGTAAATAAAGGGTGGCGATCTTTCATCCCATGAAATGCGAAAGATGGTGATCTTTCAGCCCATGAAATGCAAAAGGTGGCGATCTTTCAGCCCATAAAATGCAAAATTTGGTGATATTTCAGCCATGTAGATGTAAGTAAAAGTGGCGATATTTTAGCCATGCAGATGTAGGTAGAGCTTAACCTCGAAAGGCAGAAAGGTAGCCTTATGCAATGTAAGAAATACATATGGAGGTAGAGCATAACCTCGAAAGGCAGAAAGGTAGCCTTATGCAGTGCAGAAAATGCAGATGGAAATAGAGCTTAGTCTCGGAAGGCAGGAAGGTAGCCTGTAATGCAGAAAATGCAAATGGAGACAGAGTTTAGTCTCGAGGTAGAAAAGTAGCCTTATGCAATGCAGAAAGTGTAGATGGAGGTAGAGCTTAACCTCGGAAAGCGGAAAGGTAGCCTTATGCAATGTAGAGAGATAAAAGGCAAATAGTAATAAAATCTCTTAGTTGATAGCTTGATAACTGATTGGGATATTGTGGCTTCTGGGGATATCATGTACGGATAGCAATTGTGAGTAGGTGTGATGGTTTTGAAAGTTGCATTCCTGAAAAGTATAAGTGTATAAATGTACTCGATGATTTGTGACTTGGGTGCCTGCATCCAAAGAAAAATCATGAGTTTTGTAGAGGGGGAAGGTTAGTTAGTATCCCCGTGGACTTTGCTCATCCTACTTGGCTATGTTTTTAGTGATGTTATGTATCATTGGGGTAGCGTTGCCAAACAAAACGATTTGATACTAGACATGCATGATTTAGTAAAAATGTAACACAAATAAAATAGTTTTCTTTAGATGAACAGACGGTTGCGACGTGGTTCAAGACATTGCAACCTCTCTCGCTCGGAATTTTGAGGGTCCTCCTCAAAATTCTGCCCCAGTTTACGGGGTTGCTGCTTCTGACGGCTGCATGCGACAAATGGCTGAAATTGACTTTAGAATTTTGAGGGTCCTCCTCAAAATTTTGCCCCAGTTTCCAATAGCGAGGGAAATGAAGATTTTATTGAATTGTGACCGAACACATAGGGCTGCCTACATATCACCTCTTAAACAGGAATCAGGTCAGGCATAGTTCAAATTACATCATAATCATAAATAGTTACACATAGTATTGCTTCACTGCATCTAAATTGATAGGCTTCGGCCAAACTTCTTCGTCCATTTCTGCGAGTATGAGGGCTCCTCCTGTTAGAACCCGGTGAACCATGTATGGACCATGCCAGTTCAAAGAGAACTTCCCTCTGGCCTCATCCTGATACGGGAAAATCTTCTTTAACACTAGCTACCCCAGGGTGAATTGTCTCGGCTTGACTCTTTTGTTGAAGGGTTTGGACATTATGTTCTGGTAAAGCTGACCATGACAAACTGCGTTCATTCTTCTTCCATCTATAAGGGCTAACTGCTCGTAGTGGCTCTTTACCCATTCTGCATCGTCGAGTTCTGCTTCCTGTATGATCCTCAAGGTAGGAATTTCTACCTCGGCGGGAATGACCGCCTTTGTACCATAAACCAGCATATAGGGAGTTGCCCCGGTTGATGTGCGAACTGTGGTGCGGTTTCCTAACAAAGCAAATGATAACTTCTCATGCCACTACTTGTGCTTTTCTATTATTTTCCTTAGTATCTTCTTGATATTCTTATTGGCGGCTTCTACGGCTCCATTCATCTGAGGTCTGTAAGCTGTAGAATTCTTGTGTTTGATCTTGAAAGTTTCACACATGGCCTTCATCAAATCACTATTGAGATTTGAACCATTATTAGTGATGATCGATTCTGGAATCCCCAATTGACAAACAATGCGGTCGCGGACAAAGTTTGCCACGACTTTCTTAGTCACTGCTTTGTACGATGCTGCTTCGACCAATTTGGTGAAATAATCAATTGCCACTAGAATGAATCTGTGTCCATTTGATGTGGGGGGATCGATAGGTCCGATAACATCCACTCCCTAAGCGGCGAACGACCATGGCGAGCTTGTTGCAGTAAGCTCATGTCTGCATGTATCTGACAGCGATGGCACTTTCAGACATACTGGATGCAGTCCATTTCCATAGTCATCCAAAAATAACCTACTCGGAGTACATGTTGATCGCAGGTCCCAACATGGATTTCTTCTAGTAGTTTAGATGCTTCCTTTGCATCTACACACCTTAATAATCCCAAATCAGGAGTCCTCCTATACAGGATTCCTCTATTGTGAAAGAAATTGATAGATAACCTCCGAAGTGTGCATTTTTGGGTGGGATTGGCAAGCTTCGGTTATTCTCATTTTACTAAGTATTCCTGGATATCGTGAAACCAAGGTTTTCCATTTGCTTCTTCTTTGACATGAGCATAGTAAGCTGGCTGATCCGGAATCTTCATGGGAATAGGATCTATGAAGTTCTTATCTGGATGTTGAATCATAGATGATAGAGTAGCCAATGCATCGGAAAACTCATTCTAGACTCTGGGAACATGCCGGAACTCTGTCTTTGTGAATCTCTTTCTCAACTCCTGTACATGATATAGATAAGGGAGTATTTTGGAGTTCTTGGTCGCCCATTCTTCTCGGACCTGATGTATAAGGAGGTCTGAATCTCCGATCACTAGCAATTCTTGAATATTCATATCAATGGCCATCTTGAGCCCCAAGATGCAGGCTTCGTACCCGGCCATGTTATTGGTGCATGGGAATCTAAGTTTAGCAGACACTGGATAATGCTGGCCGGTTTTTGATACTAGGACTGCTCCTATTCCAACTCCTTTGAAATTTGCTGCTCCATTGAAAAACATTCTCCAACCATCACAGGATTCGATAATATCTTCTCCTATGAATGATACCTCTTCTTCAGGAAAATACGTCTTTAGGAGTTCCTATTCTCCGTCCACGGGATTCGTGGTGAGATGATCTGCTAATGCCTATCCCTTGATTGCTTTCTAAGTTAGGTACACAATGTCGAATTCACTCAGTAGGATTTGCCACTTGGCTAGATTTCCCGTGGGCATGGGCTTCTAAAAGATGTACTTTAAGGGATCCATCCTCTTCTGAGTCTATATCCGTTTGTTGCGTTGTCTCGTTGCATGTCATAGTCATCAGTTCATCAAGACAAGTAATAGTAATATTATAAATAAAGTAAACAAGAGAAAGTAATAAGAGTGAGATTTATAAGAAACTAAAATGCTTTTGATAAATTTCACAACTATTTTGAACATTTGAGCTCTTATTTTGGAAATGCAAAAAGAAAATCAACTAGTAAAAAAAACGCATGATGCTTTGTTCAGCCTTGCTACCCCGAAACTTTTTGGGCTTTGGTGGTTCTGATTGACCAATTATTGAGGTGCTTTCCTCGACTCACGGCTTGTATGTAAGGGCCTTCCTCCCCCTCCTCTCGAAAATGACGCAACAGTCCATGTTATCATCTTTCAAAAATAAACTACTCATTGCCGCCAGTGTTTCCTCTTCTTCCGACCCATATATAACATCGGCTGGTTGAAAAGTCTGTTCTAAGCGGGGTATCGACTGTTCCAACAGGTAATGAGGACCGCGCCAAGGTGGCGACCAGTGGTTGAATTCCTCCCAAGTGTACTCATATCCCAAACCAAAAATGGTACCGTGTTTCTTCAGCTTGATAGGCTTAGCAATCCCTTGGAGATTCTTGCCGAGTCCTTTGCCTGGTTCATACCCGCACCAGTTCAGTATGCTTTCGGTTTTATTTTCCCACCATTTATCCTTGTCTACAGCGTTGACTCCTCGATGTGATAGTAGGTTTCTCCGCATATCTTTCTTCTTCCTCTGATTGTTGGGATGGTCTGGAGACTATATATGGGATTGCTACTGTCCTCGTGAATGATCACCTTTTGGTGATTCCATTCAAATTTTACTACCTGATGTAGGATCGACGTTATGGCCCTAGTGGCATAAATCTAAGGTCGTCCCAATAGCAAGTTGTAAGATGCCAGCACGTATATCACTTAAAAGTCAACATCGAACCAAGTAGGTCCCATTTGTAAACACAGGCTAATCTCCCCAATCGTGGACCTTTGGGAGCCATCGAAGGCTTTGACGTTGATGGCCCCGTCTTTGATCTCATGCAGACCTTTCCCTAATGTTCTGAGTGTCACCAACGGACAAATATTGAGGTTGGACCCTCCATCGATCAGGACCCTAGTGATGAAATAATCCTCGCGTTGCACAGTGATGCGCAATGCCTTGTTGTGGCATAGCCCTTCCGGTGATAGTTCATCTTCATGGAAAGTGATTTTGTGACTCTCCTATACCTACCCTACCATGTTTGCCATTTCTCCTCCAGTGATGTTGCTGGGTACATATGCCTCGCTCAGCATATTCAATAAGGCATTCTTATGTGCGTCGGAGCTTTGTAGCAGAGCCAAGATAGAGATCTATGCTGGCGTTTTGTTCAACTAATCAATGACTGAATACTCTTTGACTTGTTTCTTCCTCCAGAGGTCGTTAGGTCTAGTTTCAGTGATGGTTGGCCGACCAGAGGCTTGCCTACTTGACTCAGCCAAATGCTTCAGGGTATAAACCCTGCCGGTTCTTGTCATACCCTATGCTGCACTTGCTTCTCCAGATTTGGTTTTCCCTTTACTCCTTGCTTCGGCTGTGTAATCCCATGGTATGGTTTTTGGGTGGAATGGTGTTACGGCTGTCATTGCTACCGGAATGGGCACCCTTGCTTTGGGTGGTAATACAACAACCTCAAATGGTATCGGTGCCTTTTGGGACCCAAACTCGACCTCGATTGGTGTTGGCATCTTTACGGAGGATGGTGTTTCAAGATCAAGTGGTATGGACATGTTTACCTTGGTGTCCTCATAAGGCTACATCTGGACCACAATCGGGTTAAGGGTGACTGTCGGTTTCTTTGGCTCTTCACCTTCTGCTATCAACCTGATCGATCACTCAGGGTCCCAATCATCTTCTATCTCAATCATGTGAATACCTCCACCCTTGTGGTCTGGTAGAGGGTTGTTACGGACATTTGAAGCATGCTCCTTTGCCACAATGATCTTGTTGTCAATCAAAGCTTGGATCTTATCCTTCAGAGTCGGCACTCATCAATGGTATGCCCCTTCATGCCGGAATGGCATGCATAGTTTTTATTTGGGTTTACCCACTATGAGGGGTTTTTGGGGTTTACAGCAGGTATATGGGTGACATAACCAGCAACTTTGAGCCTTTCATACAGCTAGTTGATAGGTTCGGCAATGGCGGTGTACTATTTGGGAGGTCTGCTGTCGAAGTTTGTTCGGGGTCTAGGGAAATTTTGGCGAGGGGGAGGTGATTGATAGTGGGCTTGTTGGGTTTTATAGGCTTGGTAGACGTGTGCAGGTTGGGAGTATCTGGGTGAAGTAGGCTGATATGCGGGCGGTGGAGTAGATGGTGGAGTTTGGTAAGAAGGCAATGATGCTTGGTTATTTGGGGTAGGCTGATATGTGAGAGAGGATATTGGGTAGGTTTGGTATTTTATTGGGGATTTTGTTCTCTGTGCAACCATCACGGTGCCTACGTCCCTTTTCTTGGACGTGCCACCAGACTGTAGAGCTTGTTGGTAGCCTGCAAAGCCTCAAGGTTTGTGACCATACCACTTTTAATACCTTCTTTGATCCTTTTCCCTAGCTTGATGATATCGGAAAATTTCTGGCCTTCAATCAACATCAACCTTTCGTAGTACTGTGGGTCTTGAGCCCGGATAAAAAACTTGTTCATTTGTTCTTCTTCTAAAGCCAACCTGACCTTAGCAGCTTCTAATCTCCAACGAGTAGCATACTCGTGGAATGTCTCAATAGGTTTCTTCTTTAAGTTCTGGATGTAGAATACATCTGGCGCATTCTCCGTGTTGAATTTGAACCTGTCCATGAAATCAGATGCCATACTTACCCAATTTGTCCACTTCTTCAGGTCTTGGCTGACGTACCGAGACAGAGCATCTCCTTTTAGACTTCTCATAAAAAGCTTTATGCGAATCTTTTCATCCTTTCCTACTCCAACCAGCTTGTCGCAATATGTCCTCAAATGAACTCTGGGATCCCCGGTGCCATCCAACATCCCGAACTTTGGAGATTTGTACCCCTCGGGCAATTCGACATCTGGTTGAATGCAAAGTTCTTCATAATTCAGTCCCTTGATCCCCTTGCTTCTTCAACACCCTGAACTCGGCTAGTCAGCTTCTTGAGTTCCGCGGCCAGATTCCTGATAAGAGAGTCTTTGTCATCAGACTCAGGTATGCTCGAGGTAGGTTAAATGAGGTGTGGTATGGTTTCCACATAGATGGGGGTGTTATGGTGAGTGTGGAGATGATCATTTGTGAAGTTCACAGGTTCCGGGATGAGTAGTGGAGTATTGTTGGATGTGTGGCAAGTGTTGTAGTGGTTGTGGCGAACGGCTTGGTTTTGTGGTTTCAGAATATTTTGTAGAGGTGCGGGGTTTTGAGTATTGGGAAAGTTGACATCTGGAGTAGTGAGGAAAAATGACAAGCTTGACAAGTTTTGATCTTGGTCCAATTCTTCCTGAGATTTCAACAACTTCTGCTCGAGCTGGGAGGCACTTTCCTTAGAAACCTGAATACCCTGAGTAACCTCTGCCCGTTCAACTGAGTTCTCCTTTCTGATGTTGCTCAAATCTTCCATTTTCCCCTTGTTTCTATTTCTGATGGGATTAGGATGAGGATTGGGTGGAGGGCTCTTAGATCTTATGGAGTATAATGATGATGCCAGAGTGCACGAACTAACCTTTGGGGAGGGGAATAAAACAAAAGTAAAACAAAAAGGTAACAAGTTAGTGTGGGTTGTAAGAAAAAGAAGTTGCGATATTTAAACACATAGTGGGGGAATATAATTCGTGTCCTAATTTGGAAGCCTCGTTATGCCCAAGGTAGGCCTAGCGCCAAGTTGATTTGGAGAACTTATAATGCTAAATGCCTCATTTTATTGATAAAAATAAGACGAATCCCAAAATGATACTAAAATCACATAAGATAAAATGCCATTAATGGCCATTGGAATTATTACATTTAAAGCAAAAAGAAAAGAGTCCTATCTATTTGGTCCCAGAAGGACATTCCCTAGACTCGGCATCTTTAGCTCCATCGAACATCTTCACCAGCTCACGTAGTCCCAGCTGCAAGTAGGCTCTAGCCAAGTGTCCTCCTAATTCCTCTAGCAAAGGTGTCATTTCAAGGTCCCAGAAGCGGAACGCAGATCTGTCGCCATCCCAGAATAGAGTTGCAGCCTCTATGATTTTGTTGTTGGGTTGGATTTCCAAAAGAGAGGGCAAATTTTCCAAATATTTGCGGACGAAAGTCTGATCACTAGAGTGAAGGTCTTCCTACCAGCTTAGCAACCTTGGGTGGATGTTGGTTACCATGCCGAATTTGGGGACTTCGTGCCTCATTTTCTACAAAATAAAGTGTTAGGCCCTTACCCCTGCCAGACTCGACTATTTAAATATCAATAATTGGCATAAGCAACATTTAGTTCTCCAAATAAATGTACAGACGTGGTAGTGTCTGTTTGGGTTCCAGAGAAACCCAGTGGACTTTGGACAAGGCTATCTTAAAGAGTCATTATGTGGACAGCATAACTGACTCTGCTAGGTTTGACAGTGATGCATGCACAGTTGAACAGAGTAAGATTTCTATGGGGTGTTAGATTGGTATCCTTGAGCGAACAACTCAAGAGGGAAAGGCACAGAACCTTCTGCTACACCGTTGATCGACTGGTTTTACCGCAAATACACCTTTTCCAAATTTAGGGGTAATAATATCGGAAAGGCGCAACCACTTATTATAAGCGTTGTTATGGTATTTTGTTTGGCACGGGTGGAATATGATGTTGAATATACAATTACAAGAATGAAACAAGTTGTCAAGGACTGACACAGTTAATCAATTACCTACTGGCTTGCCTAGGTGGAAGTATACTGATTTTTAAAGAAAGGTTACTAATTTTAGAACCAACTACATTCTGCAGATATTAAACAACATTGCTACTGATTTTAGACTTATAGATGAAATAGACAAATCAGATTCTAACGGCTGCTCCTATATATATGATTTCTAAGCGTTATTGATTTTAAAACGATTATCGGGATGTAAGAATCCTATAGGCGAGGTATCAAGGATGCAACTTCTTATTATTTTAACCTAGAGACTGTTTGTCTAATGACAGATGTATATGTAGAAGTGCAGAAAACCTATAATCATGATTTCTATATGCAGAATTTATAGGCAGGATCCCTATATGTATTGATGCAAAAACTTATAGGCAGGATTTCTAATGTTGTAATGTAACAACTTATGGGCAGGATTTCTAATGCAGTAACGAAGCAACTTATAGGCGGGATTTCTACATGAGATGTGTGAGTGCAGAATTTATAGGTAGGATTCCTATATGATATGCATAAATACAGAACTTATAAGCATGGTCTCTATATGTATTGATGCAATAACTTATAGGCTGGATTTCTACAAGAGATGTATGAGTGCAAAATTTATAGGCAGGATTCCTATATGATATGCATAAATGTAGAACTTATAGGCATGGTTTCTATAGGTATTGATGCAATAACTTATAGGCAGGATTTCTAGCGAGATGTATGAGTGCAGAATTTATAGGCAAGATTCCTATATGATATGCATAAATGCAGAACTTATAGGCATGGTGTCTATATGTATTGATGCAATAACCTATAGGCAGGATTTCTACATGAGATGTATGAGTACAGAATTTATAGGAAGGATTTCTACATGAAATGTATAAGTGCAGAATAGTAATTCCTATGATCATGTTGTCTACCGATATGCATACATAAGTGACCCTCCCCTTTTTAATAGAACCCTATAAGTTATTACAAGATATTACACACCAAAATGAATCAGAACAAAGTAAAATTACATCAGAAATTTAAGCTACAACCAAACAACCTAATTCAGACTCAAGGTCTAACAATATGAGATAAACCAACAGATCAAATTTCCAAAGCCTTTCTCTTATTTGGGATGTGTCAAAGTTCCCAAGAGCCTCAAGGGGACTCCGGGCAGTGTTTGCACCCCAAATATATTGCAAAATTAGATCATAGTGCAGTGTGGAAGGGCCAACTAGGGGTGTGCATTCGATTTATCGATTCGATTTTGACCCTTATCGATAATTACTTGTCGATTATCGATTTGAACATATGCTTATCGTTATCGTTTCAATAAGGTTTCGATTTTTTCGATTTCGATTTATCGATTATGGGGGCTTATCGATTCGGTTATCGATTACACCAATAAAAAAATTTATGGGATTCCACGGAAAGTATATCGCTATAAACGCGCCTAACTAATATTGACAAAAAGAAGCTAAAATAAGACGAACACCATTTATAACATAAAAATTGTGTCAACAAGCACATGCAACAAAACTAAAGTAAGGGATCAATGTATGCCACCAACACTCTAATGGTATAAAAAAAACAAAATAAAATACATCATCACGGCTAATTATGTTTTCCATTAATTTGAATTTCATTCCCTTGATCTTTAAATATGATCATTTCCTTAAATGTGATAGAGGAAATAATAGGGTAATGGACTTAGGGTAAAGGAAAGGGTATAGATTAGGAAAAATGATATTGTATAGCCGCTTTCAAAATAGTAGCGGAATATATATACATTCTGCTTGTTATATTAATCTACACAAATAGGTAATTACTCACTTTACAAGTGTCTACAGTTTAGGGGTGTGCATTCGATTTATCGATTCGATTTTGACCCTTATCGATAATTATTTATCAATTATCGATTTGTACATATGCTTATCGTTATCGTTTCAATAAGGTTTCAATTTTTTCGATTTCGATAATAAATAATGGATTCGATTTATCGATAAACCGATTCGAATGCACACCCCTAGGGCCAACCCTCGAATGTCCAAGTTCAGAGGGAACTCAAGGTCCTAAAGCAAAGCTCATATAAAGGGGGCAGAACCTAAAATCTATGAGTAAGTGTGAGTGCATAAAGGGGAATTAGGGAAGGTCAGGGCAGGCTGGTGGTCATGCCCAACAATTAGGAGTGTTGGCACACCCCTAACCAGCCTGTTTGCCAAAATTGGGAGTTAGGATCCATTGAGGATCAGGTTCAGACCTGGGCAGCAATTTGGATACTTCCAGGCCATGAGCCTTACCTCAAACACATAGAATGGAATAGGAGTATGGGGAATTCATAACAAACAGCAGATGCAAAGAGAGAGTAGAATATTCAATTACAGAACATGAAAAACAAAGTAAACAAGAATGTAGAAATTGTAAATAAACACATAGGGGGTGAGGCAGAAAAGTTAAATTAGAACATACCAATTTCAGAGAAAACGGACAAGTAAAACAGTAGTCTTGAGAAGCCAAGTTGCAAGCAAACGGTTTCAAAAGATCTTAGAAGGGAGTAGAGTACTGAAATTTCAAGTGAGTAATGTGTGATCAAGTATTGAACTCAAAGAAGTATTGTATTGTAAGTAATGTAAGTTGGCAGTGTTGAACTGATGGTTCAAGATCTATAAGTGCAGAAGGGCGTGCCCCTTTTATAGTGCAGAAAACAAGTAAGAAAAGGTAGGGAAATAACATTGAAAAAAATCTCCCTTTAATTAAGGGATTCTAATTTCCAACGGGTAAAAGACAATTAAGGAAAGAATTAATCAGAAATATTTTCCAAGCAGTACAATAAAGGGTAAATACATAGAAGTTATTTAAGGCAAAAGTCCAATGGTACATAGTTTGTGAAAAATAAGGAAAGGGAATCAATCATACAGCCAGTAAAATAGAAGTTACAGGCTTTTACTCGAATGAACCAAGTCAGGAAAGGGGTAAAGAAAGGTTTAGTTTAAAGGAAATCAGTAAAAACCAATTCAATCCCATTAAAGGAATTCAGAATCAATTAGTAGTTGACAAAACTCTTTTTGAAAGAAGAAACTTCTCATATATAAAGCAGACAAGACAAATCAAATAAAAGAGTCGTCATGTTACTTAGAAAAATAGTCTAACATTGAAAGGTTCAGAATCATAAGCAAAGGGATACAAATTCAGTTTGTGGACTCACAATGAGTCTAAGAGTCCAGGGTCCCAAAGTGGAACCCTAACTCACAAACAAAATCAAAATCGCCAAAGGAAACCCTAAATAATGGGGATTCAAATCGAATCAGACATAGAGACGAGAAGGCGAGTCGTTAAAACAAACTTTGAGGTCTCTTTCAGAGACTTATGAGAAACAAACAGATATGATACAAAGAAAGAAAGCTGACTTAAGATCATGAAGAACGTGTTTGAGAAAACTCGAAACTTAAACAAGTCCAGAAGAAAAAGGTGATACAAACTTAAACAAAAGTAGATGAAACATGTTTAGCAAGAACACGAACAGAGTTTAGTAAAAAAAAAAATCAAAAGTCTCAACGGTAAACACATGTAAAAGAGTAAAGAAAACATAACAAGGATTAACATGTGAGCACAGGAGTAACATGTATAGTAGAAAAGAAAAGTAGAAAGACAGTACATGCGTAGTAAGAAGAAATTACACGGGCATGATATAGACAAACACACGTAAAGAAAAGAAGAAGAAGAAGAATCAAAAAGATGTTTTTTGAAAAATCCTTTCAGAACCCCTAAATCGAGGACAAACGATTTTGAAAAGGAAATTTGGGGAAAACAATTTAAATGTCAAGTAAAGCATAGATACAACATAGATCTAAGCAAACAACAGGGAAAGAACCTCGAATAGCTTAGGGTTTTGGAGAAACCCTAGAAATGAGAAAGGCTCGGAAGAAGAATCAGATCCCGAGTTGAAGAGGTCAGGAATTAGGCTCCTGAGCTTGAATATGCCGGAGCAAAGGCCGGAGAGGCCATAAAACCAAAGATCTGAAAGAGAACTGTTGAGTTCAGTTCTCGAAGCTTCGAACAACCATGGTTTAATGGTGGAGGGAGGTGAGTATAGACCACCCATGGCCTGAGAAGCCATGGATTCCGGTAAAAGTTCGGTGAAATAAGGTAGGAGGAGGCTAGGGTTCCGAAGAGTTTTGAGAGAGTTTGAGAGACGAAGGGTTTCAAAGGCGGCTATCAGAGTGAAATGAGGGATTAGGGTAGGTCATTCAGGGTCAATAAAGGTAAGGGGGTTTATGGCCGTTGATCAAAATGATCAATGGCCTGGATCAATAATTGGAAATAGGTGGATTTTTAAATTGGGTTGGGGGCGGGTGAAAAGTGAAATTGGGATGGTTTAATTGGGGTAGAATTGGGTCAATTTAAGGGCCAAAATTAAAATGTAAAATAGGTTGTAATTGAAATAAATGAGGTTAAATGTTAAATAGCCAATTTTTTCTTTTTTTTTTTATATAAAAAAAAGTAAAGATGGTTTTAAAAGCAAATTGAAAGTACTGAAACAATTAATAGTAAATAAAAATTAATTAAAAAATATTGGGACTAATTTTACAATTATAAAATGCTATTAATCTTAAAATAGGCTACAATTACAATTATATGCAATTTAGCCTTTAAATACCAAATAAATTTGTAGAAAATATACAAAAATTGCCTTAATTATATTTTGATATAAATATGAGAATAAAATAAGTTATTCACCGAAATGATAATCTTAGGAATAATTATTGGATTTTTGTACTGGTAAAATGGATAATAAATTAATTTTTAAAATTTTTAAAAATTAGAAAAAATACTAAAACACTTGGGTATGCGTATATATGCATATATATGTTATTTTGAAAGTATTTTGTATATAAAAAATACATAGAAAAAAATTGGATATCAACAACACCCAATTCTGAAATCACAATACGAAGTTATTAGAGCCATCAAAACACAGTTCCGGGGTCATTTTCACAAAAGTTGGTCAACATTTTTAATTCAAACTTCTAAGTCAAGAATCAAAAGATCCAAATCAACCCGAAAGCTTTCGGGAACGGAACTAACCAACCCCACAAGTCATAAAATCATAAACACACATGTGTGAAGCATTAAAAGAGGGGTAACTAGGCGCAATTACACTAAAAGACCGATCGGGTCATTAAACTGCCCAAGCCCAAATTTCCCTTCGCGATCGCGAAGCACAAAGTACTGGACACCAGCAATAGCTGAATACCAACAAATTTCTAAGTCCAAATTCGTAGCCTATTCGACACTCACCCGAGCCCCTCGGGCTCCAAATCAAGCATTCACACAAGTGTAATAACATCATACAAACTTGATCGCGCTAGAAAATTACTAAAATAACACTTAGAAGTATGAATCAAACGTCAAAAAGCTTGAAATTAAAAAAAAAACTCAAGAACTTCTAAAATCATAATCAAGCGTATGAATCCTATCAATCCAACTCCGATTTGCACCAAATTTTACAAAAAAGTTTCAAATAACAAAACGGGCAAGTAACAAGTCAAGGAACTAAAGTCCGAACCTGATAGACATAAAGTCAACCTACAGTCAAACCTCGGATGTTTCCAAACCTTCAAATTACTACCTTTCGGCAGAACAAGTCAAATCAACTTAAGGACTTTCAAATTTAATGCTGAGCATACGCCCAAGTCTAAAATTACGATACAGACCCTCTGAGATTGTCAAAATACCGATCCTGGGTCATTTACAAAAAATATTGACTATAATCAATTTAAATTATTTTTAAAGCCAAAAATCATATTTTTTTCAAATTTTCACGTAAATTCTTTCCAGAAAAAGGCACGGACTGCGTGAGCTAATAGAGGTCTTGAAATACGAAAATAAGGGCTAGTACTCAAAATGACCTATGGGGTCGTCACAGATTTAGACACCTAAACTTAGGGGTGTTCCAAATGATCATGTACACTACACGAACTTTGTTTCAATTAGACACTCTTTTGACAATTAGCATAATTTACAAAGTGTGTGCAATAAACTCGATGCTGACGTGGCAAATGACGGATAAAATGAGGACATATATCTTTTTGAGTTAAAAGGGGAAAACATTATGTTAAATCTATTTAATAGACAAAATAAAAATAACATTTTCAAAAAGAAAAGAAAAACTTAATTTACACCCAATCAGAAATGAATACATTAAAAGAAGTGACACATTGGTGTTCTGAAAATCAGTGTTCTTGGTGTTCTTCACTGTCTTCATGTGTGTTCTTGTTCCAACCAAGATCTTAATCCAAAATTTTAAGAGAAACTCCTCCAAATTTGTTATAACTTCAGTTAAAGATTTCCCAAGATGACACGAAGATAGCCCCAACATTAATTTCTCAAACTTTCATCAAATCAAGTAACCCATTTTAAACCTTCAAGCTTTCTAAAGATCACATTAATGGTGTTTTGATTTGAAATGAAGAACACAAACTCATTTTAATTTTAATCAATAGGACTATTGTTGGTTCAAACTTTCGAGCTAAATCAAATATTAGAGGCACAACAATGGTAAGAGTGGAGGAGGCAATGGTAGGAATGGTAGTGGAGAGAAAGAAGAAGTAAAAGAAGAAGAAGAAGAAGAAGAAGAAGAAGAAGAAGAAGAAGAACGAGGAGGAGGAGGAAAGAAAAAAGAAAAAAACAAAAAATCTATTTTTTGGGCTATTGAGGCGCCTATATTGGGTGAAACTCACTCTATGGGTCAAGTCAATAAAAAGTGCCTAATTAGAATAAGTTTCGAGTAGTGTAAGTATTTAATAGGAATATCCTTAAGTTTAAGTGTCTAAATGAAAAATCTTACCAACTTTAAGTAGGTGTTTGGACATGAATTCCAAAAAAAAATTCAAATTTGAAATTTCGAAATTTCACAAAAATTCGATTTGAAGATGAAGTTGTGTTTGGTTTTAATTTTTGCTAACATATTTGGATGTCTTTTTTTTTTTTTCAAAACCATGAAACATGATATATACTCCACAACTTGTAAAAAAAAAAATCAAAACCACCCCCACTTTGATTATCCTACTTGAAATAAACAATCAAATTGATATTATTTAACTGTTACCATATTCTGCTTTACTGCAATACACAAAAGACGCAAAATCAATATCACATTTTCTAATTCTACTAACACACAGAAAAGGCGCAAAAGCAGGCATAACTACATATTTCTCATAACCATATAATCAAACTTCCAGTAGGCAGAGATCAAGTATCAACTAGGACTGTTGTTCAACCATCAGTCACCAAAGATGTATTTGCCATGGATGAAAAAATGATGGGGTTATTTTATAAATGTTAAAAATATAGGGTAAAATTATAAAATTAAAAACTAGCAAATTCTCATTTTCAATTGAAAATGGATTTTCAAGTGAAAAAGAAAAAAATTGGTAAGAATAAGATAACTAAACATTGTTTTCAAAAAAAGTTTTGGAAAAAAGAAAAAAATTTGTATGTCCAAACAGGCTGTATGTGTGTGTTCAACCATTTTTATTTGAAGGAGCATGAGACGAAGTTGGTAGCAAGGAAATGCTTTCATTGATTAACAATTTTTTATTTTTTTAACTATAATTTGTTACGTACAAACTACATTTATAAACATCCTTTATTTATTACACATGTCAACTTGTCACGTCTGATCGTGATATCAGTAAGTTACGATAAATTTGATCATCTCACTTCCAGAGGAAGTGAAAATTCTTGTATTTCTTTGGATAAAAGAATTTTATATCATACAAAAAATACAAAAAAATCTTAGTGATATTAAGATGTCGTCGCATTAACACAAAACGACGACACCTTATCCCCTGTTCACCAATTCAGGGTTTTACCACTCCAATTAAAAAAGAAGTGAGAAAAACCACAGGAGAATAATCAGTGTGAAAGTGCGAAAGAATCTCTACAGAGATGGCGGCAAGTGGTGTAACGGAGAGAAGGGGAATACCGGCGGCAGCATTTGTAGAAGACGTGCAGTCGTATCTCAATGAATCTGCTCTCGATGTCAACTCTGCTCTTGCCTTCCTCCAAGAAAGGTAGGTATATGATCTGTTTCCTAGCTAATTTTATTGTTTTTATTACTTGAGATCAAATCAAGGTCAGAGATTACGTGTACTGTAGAGTTTTAAATTCAGCTTACCAGTCTTTTTTTTTGTTTGGTTTCTGTTTCTTGTTGTTTACTTAAATTAGGAGTTTGTTGTCTGCTATGATGTTAAAAGTTTCAATCTTTAGGGATCTTATGATTGCTTGAAAATGTCATTTACATATATGAGTTCCTTCTTTTAATTTACTTCAGGGTTTGCTTGATTAGATATTACTCAGTTGTTTTCAATAATGCGAGAGTTTAATTCCTTAGGAATACTAGAACTGCTGGGATAATTGTTTTGACTTAAGGTTTGAGCAAACCAAGTTTGGTGGCTGGTTGTAATGGAGAGTTTTGTCTTCAGTTTAGGAGTTTCTTTGGGTTTTTTTTTGTGTTAATTTTTCGTCAGGGTTCCTTAATTAGAAAATAGTTCTTTTCTATGATGTGAAAGTTTCATTTTTTAGGTTACTGGAGATTGATATATAGAAGAGTGTATATATATATTTTCTTGAGAATGGTAATAGTTTTATATATAGAAGAGTGCACCATACATGTTATAAAGTGACCCGAAATTACAAAGTAAAATACAAGAATAGATCCTATCTGTCTGCCTTCTTACAAATAGTCTAGGACTTCAACAATAGATTCAGCATCTTCTAAATATTCTTCCTTATACCAAACATATAACAGCTTTTGTATGGTGCTATATTTGCCTTCTCTAGTTGGGACAATCCTCCATCTCTCTTTCTGACTTGATAAACTGCCATCTCTGCTCCAAGTTAAAAGGTAATTCACTAGAGAGAGGTAGAGGTAAATTATTAGTCCAATGCAAGAAGAAAGCGTAGAAGAAGTGGAGTAGGAAAAGTAGAGAAGATTGGCATATTAGAAAATGATTTGCAAATCTGATCTACATCCATCTTTATTTTTTGATTACTAAATAAAATCATTTGATTACAGATATGGTAGTGTGCATCTGATCTTTCCTAATTATGCTGTTTCGTTACTAGAATTCCATGCATTTTCTTGCTTTCTTACTTATTGAATACTGTCCTTCTAACAAGTGTTATCAAAGACGAAAAACGCAAAAAAGCTCTAAGGTGGGGCTTTAAGCACAAAACGCAAATAAAGCGCGGACTTTAATGAAGAAAGGCGCAAAAAAAGAAAAAAATATAAATATGTATATGTAGTAAAAGACTAATAATTATAAGCATGAATACCATATATATGGACAAAGAAATTGAATTTTTATTATGATATAATGAAATATCAATTGTTTAGCGTCGTCTCTTCACGACTACAATCATTGGCAAGGAGAGCCTTGATGACGATATTGAAGCGTCCGCTAAAGGTGAAGCGCTCTAACATGTTTTGCATTTCGCTTTAGGGCTTAAGCACACTTTTGACAACACTGCTTCTAACCTTACATGACATAATTATTTCACTACCTGAATGAATAAGTACACCAATTTCTGAGCTCTTCAAAAGGTTTTAGGTAATGTCAAAAAGATCATTCTTGCAATTTTTAATTTGCTTGTGCTTAATGATGCAGCATCATCTATCTGAAGGACCAAGCCAAACTGTTGCATGGGGTTGGTCTAAATTGTATAAAATTCCATAAATAGATGCAAGAAGTTTGATTAAAGATATCTTTGGATTCAGTTGTTAAAGCATGAACTTTTGGCATAATTGCACGTGGTATGTGCTCTATGCACCAAAAAGTTGTGGATGGAACCATGGTTATCTATGGTATCATCATATGAAGTCCGTGTTCTCATATTTGAAGACAACATTGTCCTTGCTGTCACAGACATTAATAGCCTCTCTGCGTAGTATATATAATAATGCCCTATAAGTTGTAGTTCCATTGTATAAGGATTCTCACACTATGCTAATATCAATAGAGCGCTCGCATTTCTTGCTTGTTCTTCTAAATGTTATAGGAGTATTTACTTTGAAATTATAAAGTAGATGGGAATTGTTTTGGACAAAATTGGAAATCTATAGTTTCTTGTTTTCTTTTGTGATTTGGCTCTGTACTATAGAACTCATATATCATAATTTTTTTACTCCTATCTGTTCTGGGTTGTTGGCTCTGAATATTTGTCTACTAATAAGTCATAAGCCCCAGAGCCATGCATACCAGTTAGTCCCACTTGAAAACTTGTGCAAGTAGCTAGTTATTTATGTTCTCCTCTAAATATAAAATGTATGCATGTCATTCATTTGCAGACTTCAGCAGTACAGAGTGGTTGAGATGAAACTTCTGGCTCAGCAGAGGGATCTTCAGGTACATGTTTGTGTCTTATTTAGCATTCAGTTCCATTCACAAGTAAGTCTGACCTAACGTGGGTACTGACATTTGGTTGGTTCTTGCATTAATGTATTATCATAGTTCTTTTGAAAAATATTGAGTGGAGAAAGTGTTCATCTTTCAGAATCTTTTTGGTTGATTCTTGTCAGAAGGTGCATGGGAAGTTTTAGAACAACACTTAAGTTTGGCGTATATTGCTGTTGATTTCCAGGAATGTTGTTAAGACTTAATGGTATGATTAGCCTTTTCATCAGGTTGAAAGGAAAAATGAACTAATATGGTAATTCAAGCGTTACTTTCCGCATCATTTCAATTTCCCACAGTTTTCAGATAATTCATGCGTTACTTTCCGCGTCATTTCAGTTTTCCATAGGTGTTCAGACTAATGTCTTATGCAAGAGGAATAAAGATTGTCCTTCTGCAATTTGTTGCTTCATGTCATAGCCATGAATAGGATACCATTCTTAAGCACATACTCAGATTACTAGTTATTTGACCAACATATGAGGATTATGGTAATTACATCACTCCGCAGTTGAATGATTTTTTCTGCAATTCCTGAAGATTGGAATCTGCCTGACCTAAAAAGAGAGCTTATGCGTGCAGAACTATAAAAATTGTTGGACTTCTCCACTTCTGCTAGCTTCCACGTGCCAGTATAGACTGCCTCATGCTACTAATGGGTTATTATCAAATTTATTTCTAAAATAGAAGCGATTCTTCTTTTTAAATGTGAAGTTTGCCTTTCCCAATATTAAACATACTGGTGCCTCTACAATCATTGGACTGTTTCTAAAGATTTGTGTTGTGATACTGATTAAACGATTGACCTTGCATGTTTGACATCTTCATGTCATACTTTCATGAGTGAAGTTAGATTCATGATACCTTGGTCAGAATCATACTGAAAATGCCTCAGTTTTGCTAGGTAATGCTTTCATTTTGTTCTACTCAGATTTGTGAAGAGTTTCTCTTATCCTTATCTGCTCTATGCCAGGCAAAGATTCCTGATATAGAGAAATGCTTGGACATAGTTGCTACTTTGCAAGCTAAGAAGGACAGGGGTGAGGTTTGTTCTAGTGCTATGCTTTTAATTATTCGTTTTTATTTTTGATTTATAAAATTTTAATAGAAGTATCGCCACTCTTTGATACATGCACATTATCTGGTGGTTGCATCAAATCATTTTGACTACTATTTATTCAGGACAAAATATTCTGTTAATTTGCCTGATTTCATGTTTGCAAAATTTGAAAATGAATTTTCTTAAATGGAGAAATAATACTTCTATCATCCTTATATCAAAAATAATAATCCTAGCTCTATCATCCTTATCAACTATAATAATTCTAGTTCTATCATCCTTATCAAGAATAATAGTTCTATCGTACAATGGTTAAACAAATCAACATCTTTACTCCTTTTTTACAGTAGATACTTTTACTGAGGTGTTGGAGACCATTTTTCCGTATTAGGTAAATTTTGGGACTTGGACAGCATAAGATACCGACTGGTGGATTTGGTAGACCCGATGTTCCCCTTTAATCCTGACAGTTAAATTAGCCTATTTCCATCTCTAACATGAGCCGCCTTACCCATGGATTAGAACGGAGATGTTAATAGAGCTGCAAGGATTCAATGAACATGAGCTGAAAGAAGTTCACGATTTGGGAGAGCTGCGTATTGCTATATAATTTGTGTTTTCATTGGCTTGTGGCATCCTATTGAATAAAGATGTTGTCAATTTGAATTTATGTTTACCAAAATAACGTTAGGTGAAGTGCACAAAACCACCAAACTCTACATAGTTCCATTAAGGAACAAATCTTTTTGGCAAAATATATACACGGCCCCTTAAACTTGCCTGTCATTTTCATTTAGAGACTTGATCTCGAGCTAGTACCTATTGACACCTAAACTCCTTCAAAAGTGTACCTATTAAACACATTTTGCTGACATGGCAAGGTATGTATTTTACACTCTTTGAGCGCGTTCAATATATATTTTTCTTTTTTTCTTTCTGTTTCTGTTTTTCCATTCTTTTTCTTTTCCTCTTATTTTCATTTTGTCCATTGACCCACCTTTTTCTTTTCCTCTTATATTCATTTTGTCCGTTGACCCACCTTTTTCCTTTCCTCTTATTTTCGTCAAGTTCGATGGCTTGCTTGCAAAACTCGCTTCTTACTTCTCCACCATAACACCACCATCAAAAACCTCATATCTTTTTCTCCAATCTCCACCCATTTCCAACACCACCATGATCAGCCACCATTAACATCTTTTTCACCATAGCCACGTCCTTCCTATCTGCCATTTTGGGGTCAGTCATAATCATTGAGGGATTCGAACTAATCACTCTCACCTATACCCTTCTTCTCTAAGTGCCTTACAAGCTTGAGTCCCTGATTAATAAAGCATCAAGCTTGTCTGAGCACCATTGGCCTTGTACCCAATCAAAATCTTTTATACATCAGATCTCTATTTCCCAATTTCTGCTTCCCATGAACCCCATTTTTCGTATCGTTCATTGTAGTGACAGTAGATTGATTTAACAAAAAAGCTGGCAACAAATGACTTTCCGCCACCAGCTCCTCGCCATGTTGGCCAGTATCATTCCCACTCCACCAGTTCTGACACACAACACAACCACTCTTCCAGAAAACATTTTAGGTAGCTAGAAGAGCTCGTATAGAAATATTGTGGAACTCTTGAGAGAAAGAGGATTGGGAATTGGGACTGGGTCTGTTAGACAATTGATGAAAGTGGTAGAAGATGAACAAAGGGGAGTAGGGATGAGGGTGGTTCTCTTGACATGACAACTTTTTCAACGGGTATTTTTCTTATTGGTGACATTTTCCAATTCACATGCATTTAATTCACGCGCTTTGTTTTGTCTATATTCTATAAGCTGTGAAAGATGTGTTTAATAGGTGCAGTTTTTGAGGAGTTTATGTGTTCAATAGGTACTAGCTCAAGTCTAGGTGTCTAAATGAAAAAGTCGGGCTTTAAGGGGCCGCTTATGTATTTGGCCAATCCTTTTTATTGTGCCTATTGAGCTATCAAAACGTGAACAACAACAACAACGACCCAGTAAAATCCCGCTAGTGAGGTTTGGGGAGGATAGTGTGTACGCAGACCTTACCCCTACCCCTACCCCTACCCCGGAGGAGTAGAGAGACTTTTTCCGAGGCTACCAAGACGTGAAATAATATCAAGTTGACCTTTTTGGGAATTGCTTCTGTTTCTTTTAGGCTCCAGTAACGTCAAGTGAGATATTGGCATCTAAATTCACTCTACTTCTTAACGATTAAAGTTTACCAGGAAATCAAAAGGAACTGTGGAAGAATGTTGTTTGCAATGTTTTTAAAAGTGAAAAGTGCAAAAAAAAAAAAAAAAAAAATCGAAGGCTTTGAAGCAAAAAGAGAGAATTAAAAGTGCATGCTTCTTTAAAATGAAGCACACAATGTATTGAAAATATGAAATATATCAAACATGTAAGAATTTATTACTATAATAAAATTGTAATTGAAATAACTAATTTCACTATCCAATATACATTAATGCAGGTATTAATTAAATTACACTGAGACTTAAAGAGCTGACCGCTTATTGTTGGGATCACTTTGCGCATCATTGTTTGAAGCGCACTCATCTGTGAAGCACCTTGCTTCACCCATGAAGCAAGAACCCCTCGCTGTGCATCACTTGATCGCTTTAAGAGCCAAATGGATGGCTTCTTAACGTTGTTTCTTTGCTACCTTTGCCTTTTGGGAACAGCCACACTACTGTATCAACTCATTTGTACTTCATTCTAGTCTCTCTCTTGCTGTGTTCACTACGACTACGGGGTTCTTCAACTATTTCATTCATTCCGCCGTTGTTCGCTGCTGCACCTGTGCAAAGGAAGGAGTTAAATTTATCTGAGGAATGTATTATTTTTAGCCTGTACCAACTACCTTCATTTATTTCTCTCCATCTCCTCTCAGAGTCACTCGCTAATTCTATTGCAGTTTACTTCTTTGCATTGGGTTCCAATGCTGCTGGCTATTTGAGAAATATAGAAAGCTTTTATCCTCTTACACCTAGTAAACCCTTCATAGAGCTTAATTTAGCAATTTTCAAATGAATGCCCCTTCAATNAAAAAAAAAAAAAAAAAAAAAGTCGAAGGCTTTGAAGCAAAAAGAGAGAATTAAAAGTGCATGCTTCTTTAAAATGAAGCACACAATGTATTGAAAATATGAAATATATCAAACATGTAAGAATTTATTACTATAATAAAATTGTAATTGAAATAACTAATTTCACTATCCAATATACATTAATGCAGGTATTAATTAAATTACACTGAGACTTAAAGAGCTGACCGCTTATTGTTGGGATCACTTTGCGCATCATTGTTTGAAGCGCACTCATCTGTGAAGCACCTTGCTTCACCCATGAAGCAAGAACCCCTCGCTGTGCATCACTTGATCGCTTTAAGAGCCAAATGGATGGCTTCTTAACGTTGTTTCTTTGCTACCTTTGCCTTTTGGGAACAGCCACACTACTGTATCAACTCATTTGTACTTCATTCTAGTCTCTCTCTTGCTGTGTTCACTACGACTACGGGGTTCTTCAACTATTTCATTCATTCCGCCGTTGTTCGCTGCTGCACCTGTGCAAAGGAAGGAGTTAAATTTATCTGAGGAATGTATTATTTTTAGCCTGTACCAACTACCTTCATTTATTTCTCTCCATCTCCTCTCAGAGTCACTCGCTAATTCTATTGCAGTTTACTTCTTTGCATTGGGTTCCAATGCTGCTGGCTATTTGAGAAATATAGAAAGCTTTTATCCTCTTACACCTAGTAAACCCTTCATAGAGCTTAATTTAGCAATTTTCAAATGAATGCCCCTTCAATCCCCCAGTGATCCCCCCATCTACTACTATACTGTCACGTTGGATTCAGGGCCGAAGACTCTAATTTATCTCTATATTTGGATGATTTTTAATTGCTTTGTTATCCCCATATTATGTTTGGTGAGATGTTTTTGTCACTGCATAAACTATTGGGATATCTTTTATTTTGTTGATCATGTTATTCAAATAGTTCTATATTTGCTTTCGAATGGATGTTCAATAAATGGCCACATTGCGGATACCATAAATAAAAAGGCAGCCCGATGCATAAAGCATTCCGCATTCACGCAGGGTTCGGGAAGGGCCGCACCCCAAGGGGTGTCATTTAGACAACCTACCTTAGTGGCTGATTCTACGGCTTGAATCCGTGACCTACAAATTATGCTGAGACAACTTTACCGTTGCTCCAAGGCTTCCCTTCACTTTGCCGACACTATATCTGTAAGAATTCAATTTGTGTATTCTGAATGCTTAACTGATCGAAAATTGGAGAAACTTCTGTTAATTGGTCTCTGGGGTACCTTAATTGTGAATTGAAAAAGAATTGAGCAAACTCTGGATGTGTATTCTGGAGTGTCCGGTACAGGTATGCTCAATTATAATAGCTCTTTTTGATGTATTTAGAAGGTTGAGGTACCATACCACTGATACATCCGAACAAGAATGGGTATCAACGCTAATGAAAAATCTATGTAATAAAGTTAGGCCCCATTTATATTTTCATAATATATAAATTATTTTGACATATCCTGGCATTAATTTTATTCCTCAGATTGGCTGCTTGGTTGCAGGCACTAATTGCTGATTTTGAAGTGTCAGAAGGGATATATTCTCGGGCAAGAATTGAAGAATCTGATTCGGTGTGCCTATGGCTTGGCGCAAATGTCATGTTGGAGTATTCATGTGAAGAGGTATCTGATTGGTTGTTGAAATGAGGCCCTTTTGTAGCCTTTCATACTGGGATTTTATAGTGCTAATCAAGAGATATCATTGCATGTTTGATGGAGCAGGCTACCATCCTCCTTAAAAGAAATTTGGAAAATGCAAAAGCCAGCTTAGAAGTTCTGGTTGCGGATTTGCAATTTTTGAGGGATCAAGTGACAATTACTCAGGTCAGTTCTGCTTTAACTCTTATCTTGGACTGTAATTTGGGCAGTGTTCCACTTGCAATCAATTGTATCTAAATTCTGGTAGTTAGTTTTTATTTACTTCTCACTTATGTTGCATATGCTAGGCAAGAAAATTGATTTGGTTTAAGCCCTCTTCCAAATATATAATCCTTTTTCCGTCCCAATTTATGTGACAGTTTTTCCTTTTTAGTCTGTCCCAAAAAGAACGTCGCCTTTCTGTATTTAGAAACAATTAACTTCCCGTCTTGTCCGTGCCTAGTCGAACATTGCCACATTAATTGGGATTGGGACGGAGGGAGTAATAATTTTGCTTTGTAAATACCTGTGCATGTGTGTAATGCTGGAAGCAAGAGCAATTTTTGAAGCACAAGCTTTTAGTAGTTGCTAGTATTGGTTCTTTTGTTTATTCTTCAGATCTGCATAATTCCAGCCACCAGTTCTTTGTTTATTCTTTAAGTTGCTATTTCTCAGGTCACGATTGCTCGAGTATACAACTGGGACGTGCATCAACGTAAACTTAGACAAGCTGCCAGTCCAAAAGAATAATGAGAAACATGTATGTTGGTTGATAGAATTGGCGTGGTGCTCACTTTTGCTGCCAAGAGTACGATTCAGATCTTTCTTGTTCACCATTTTAGGTTGCTGCTTGACTCTCCTCTAGCAGGATCCCAAATTTGTTCGGACTGTCAATTGTTTGGCTTGTACCAATTTTGTAAGATAGCAAATATTTGTTGGTGAGTTCGTGCATTTACTAGATGGTTAAGATCTAAAATGTAATGATTCAGTTGCTGCAAAGATTGTTAATCATGGTATCACCATGTCTGTTGTTTCTAACGGATTAGCCTTGTTTGAGCCATTGTACTGCTGTATAATTTATGCAAAACCAGGTCTTTGGAAGATGCTGCCTACCTTAAACTAGGAAAGAGCGACATCTGTTTGAAGATGTATCTGATTGCAGCTTTAGTCTGTAGAATGAGTCAGAAAATTCTTAACTGCAATCAGCCTTAATTCTCTTTTTGATAAGCATTTATAATTCCCCTAAGCAGCATGAAAGTGCCGATGATACGAAGTTACATAGGACTGTCTCTCTTCAACTCGAGGATTAAGTGAGTTCATCATTGTGTCAGAAATGATTTACAGTTTTTAAACTCCACCAAAAAATCAAAAACTGTAAACATCTATAACTTCTATCTTTCCTTCTGAGCATTTAGTGTTTCTTTCTCTCCGAACTTTGCAATGTATACTGAAGGTGGCAGTAAGGCTGCGTACAATAGACCCTTGTGGTCCGGTCCTTTCCCGGAGTCCGTGCATGCTGGGAGTTAGTGCACCGGGCTGCTCTTTTTATCGGGTTCCTAGTTATTTATAAGCTTCCTCTAAGGGACCTGCACCGCCCATGGTACTCTTAAGAGATGAAGGAATAGCTCCAGATTTACTTTTAGCCCTTTCCGTTTCTCGAAGACAATGTAGAATCAAATGGTTTATTGCCTCAGTCGAATATTCACATATTAATACTATCTACTACAAAATCTAATTCATTTGCAGAATATGCACAGTTAAACATGCTTCACGCATAACATCCTACCAAAGCAGATGACTCTTACAGGAGGTTTATACTTGTACAAGTGTTTACCACCAAAAGTTTGTAGCAAGAAATGACAGTAAAAACCATCCATTTTTCCCTTTCCAATTCTGTAAGTAGAATAACGGCAAAGCAGCCCATTTCCCAATGATCATGGAAGTTTTCCTCAAGCCTATGTGCCTTAGGCCAGACAGGGGGGAGTAATATTCAGATTCAGATTCACGGTATACATATGAGGTGCCTTGACATAAAGTTGTTGGTGGCACATGCTTGATTCTTGCTGTGACTAGAAATGTTGTAATTGTACTCTCTAGCTTTTACGATTGATTGGATTCTGAAACAGATATGCATTTATGTCCTTGGTTATTGCTGAATATGCCTGGTCTTTGAAATTGTCCAGAGTCATTTTCATTAAAGAAAAAGGTGCATTGAGACTCTGTTTAGCATGTATGTAAATTAATGTTTTATTGTACTAACATACCCTATCTTTCTTCAGCAAGTAAAACAGTATTCTATAGCAGCTGATTCTAATTTGAAGGCTAAGAGACAAATTCTTTGATACTAGTCACTGTTTCTGTTTTTCCTATAATCTAATAGCAGCATGTTGTTTGAGTTCACACACTAAGTCAAGATTATGTGGTTTGAGACAGCTTTATTTTAAGTAGTATGTGTTTTCTGCATCATCAGAAACCCTGTCTGGTGCCATTGGGGGTTGGGTTGGCAATGCAGCTGAACTAATAGTATGTTTGACATTAGAATTTGAGAAATAAAAAGGCTGTTCTTGGCATTTGTGCCCACACATGGAGATGGACCCAATTACTTTCTTTTTATGTACGTATACTAATACTACTACTTGATACTCTTTTTTGACTTAGTAGCAGTAACTGTCTATTACTTGGGATGGGGCAGTGTGGGAAGGATCTTTGTAGGGCTTCAAAACTCCGCGTTGACAAATTATATTGTAACATAGAATAATTTGCTTGGCATCGGACTTGAATATAATACTATGCTCTGCGGTTTTCCATGATAGTGAATATATATTCTACTGTCGTAATTAGATTTGTTTTTGGTTTTACTCTTGAAAATTTACAGCAGCTTGTTTGAATGGTTCTTACCCATTGTATTGTGTAGTATTGTTACTTTAAATACTATGTTTATTTTGATTGTTACATAAATTTTATTATATCGTATCGTTAAATCGGTCGTTACATAACGACGAAATATGTCACTTTATGTAACGGCCAATTTGGTGTGGTGGCGTCGTTATCTTCTCCTTTTCTCTCAATCTCACCTTTTATTATAATAAAATAATTTTATTTTATCATTTACCCTACCTTTTTATATGGTAATTTAACCTTGTATCATACATTTTCTTTATAATATTACAAATTTATTCTTCATCTTACTGGTGCGTGATATCATGAAACGATGATAAACGACACAATCTATCCAAACAAGCTGTTAGGCACCTAAAGTTATGACATGACGGTCAATAATATAGGTAAAATGCATGGGAAGACATAGTTTCAAGTTCCAGCAGACACAAAAAATGCTAGGTGTTCTCCCATTTGCTATGTTTTGATTAATTTGCAGAGTCAGTTGAGATCGGTGCTGGTAAGAGGTAGCAAATACTCGATAGAAAATCTAGGTTTGCATAGTTGTAGGAACGGATCTATCATTGAAGTTATGGCTTTCGTAGAACACAATAGCTTTTGATCATATCATATAATTGTGCTAAGAAATTCACTTAATATGTCTAAATAATCTACTCAGAACTCATAAATTTAAAATTTTGGATCTGTCTTTGTGTGCATGTCGACCAACCTAGACACTACCATGATAAAAAAGAACAAAAATAGAAAAGTTGGGTCACGAATAAATAAAATAAAAAGTTCCACAACAAAGTTGAGTTTTTGTATCACTTCTTTTTAAAAAAAATATCAAAATTTCCCTTAGAAAAGCATACCTCGAGTTAGGGGTGGACATGGACCGGGTTGGTTTGGTTTTTATCAAAACCAAACTAAACTAAACCAACTATATCGGTTTGAATTAGTTCGGTTTTGTCGGGTTTTTCGGATTTTTGGGTTTTTGTTACTTACATATTATTTCAATCTTACTTTATTAAATATTTGATACGTATACATCTATTTAGTAAAAATATAAAAAGTTGACAAACATATTACAAATTAAAATATTCTTATGCGATAATTCCATTAGTTAACACATAATAATTATTTTTGTAGTTGTCTGACAATAATTTTTCGTGGATATACACTTTCAGGTTATCCGAATTTAGTAATTAAACATAAAAGTCAATATGATACCTAAATATTAATAACTACTTCATATTCGAAAAAGATATAAAAATTTAATACATCTTA
>MU721403.1:2941-38735 GCA_026770625.1 Nicotiana glauca | reverse complement strand
CCCACCCATAAAAAATAGGTTGGAAACAATTTAATATAGACGAGGCCTTTGAAAACCTGAAAAACGGCATAGGTGGTGTGTTCAGGGACATCACTGGTAAATGGATACTAGAATTCCAAAAATTCTGTCATGGCCTATTCCCTCTACATATTGAATTGCAGGAACTTCATGAAGAGTTACATTTGGCGCACAGGTTCGAATTATTTTCAATGGAAATAGAAACAGACTCAATGGAAGTGATAAACGCTATCAACAACGGTCATGTCACTATCTAACTTAATACATTCTTGCAGGTCATTAATTCACCAGGAGAATAGCCTTCTACTTCGGTATAATTTCAGGAAAGGAAATGCAATTGCGGATGCTCTAGCAAAGGAAGCAAAAAATCAAGGAAAAAAAATATTTGCCGAGTAGAACAAAATTATTTGCCGCACCACCATTTTTTATAGAACAAATGCTTACCAAGGATATGAGTGGTGAATGCGAACATCTAATACAACTTCCTATTTCTATTTGTAATATGCTTAGAATCCTAGGAAACCAAAACATTGCAAGTGATATTAGCTTTTTGCATGCAGGGCTGTCTGGCCTCGATGTCACTACAGGTGACACTATGCTATGTAATATGTTGGATGATGTTTATTAACTAATATATATAATCCTATTACTACAGTACTCAACAAAAAAAGAAGTACGTTCTTAAGACTACATAATGGCATCCTCCAATTTTTATTGGATTTCCTCAATGGAGCATCTTCCAATCAGGAAACTCAAAAAAGAACTTAATAGCCCAAAAGGTCGGCCCAATTCAGAAAATTTTAGGACTCGGGAATAAAAAAAAGTAAAAATTGCACGGTGCGCCCCTTTTTAACCTGTAGCCGCTTTGTCTTTTGTCTGCATCCGTACCCACTTTTTAAAAAACTTCAACTTCCCTTTTTAACTGGGAAACTTCAGCTCTAGAGAGCTGAAGTTCTTGGGTTACTAAACAAAAATTTCAGCTCTAGAGCTGAAGTTTTTGTTTTATAACTGGGAAACTTCAGCTCTAGAGCTGAAGTTTTTATTTTATAACTTGAAAACTTCAGCTCTAGAGCTGAAGTTTCTGGGTGACTAAACAAAAACTTCAGCTCTAGAGCTGAAGTTTTTATTTTATAACTGGAAAACTTCAGCTCTAGAGCTGAAGTTTGTATTTTATAACTGGCAAACTTCTTACTAAACAAAAACTTATAAAATAAAACTTCAGCTCCAGGGCTGAAGTTTTTATTTTATAACTGGCAAACTTTAGCTCTAGAGCTGAAGTTCGCGAGTTACAAAACAAAAACTTCAACTCTAGAGCTGAACTTCAAGTCCGGCTACTAAAATGTTAAAGTTTTGTGTAATTGTCTTTGCTACTTCAGCCCCGTGTGCTGAAGTTATGTAAAAAAGCGGATACGCTTGTAATTTTTTTTGCAAAGATTGCACATATTAAAATGTGGCACAAAAAACGAGTATAGATACAAATTTCACATCAAAAAAAGTCACGGTCGAAAGTTTTAAAATTTACAAGTGAAACTCATGTCATAGATTTGTGAAATTTGAAACTATATAATAATGACTATTTTGCATTTAGAATTTTAGATAACTGAAAAGTGAAAAGTGGCTGGCATGTGCTATTTCCACAAAAATTATGGGATCTTCACACCAATAGCCATTCATATTTACTGTTTACTTTTTATAGCTATATACATAAATTATATATTATTTATACATAATTATACAAATATAATATATAAATTATATATATATTATTATCTTCACCGACTATTTTTAGTTTAAGCGGTTGGGTGGACTGCTATTGGGGTTAATTCTTCAATTTTCTATCGTGGCTGCTTTGAGATGGATCAACATATAGACTGTGAGAGCCAGATTTACCACTGGTTGTTGAAAAATAGCCAAGTTTTAAAAGTCATCGAAATTTAGCCACTTTAAATCTGAGCGAAAACACTGTTCAAAATCCGGAAAAATACGCCCGCAAATTTTAGGGAGTTCCAGCATAAGTATGCTTGAACTCCCGTAAATTTTACGGGAGTTCCAGGATAACTATGCTGGATCTTCCGCAAATTTTACTGGAGTTCAAGCATAATTATGCTGGAACTCCCGCAAATTTTACGGGAGTTCCAACAAGTATAATTGTCCAATATTTTAGACTGGAGTTTGGAGCACTAGTGCTCCAATCTCCCGCAAATTTTACATGAGTTAGCAAAGTATACCGGTCCAGCATAATATGCTGGAGTTCGTACACAAATGCACCAGAACTCCCGTATATTATACTGGACCGGTCCCTGTTGCAGCAAAATAGTAGCTATTTTTTATTGACTTGGTAAACGCTGGCTATTTTTCATTAACCAGTATGAAAACTGGCTATACCATGATATTTTAACCAACTATTTGGGCTGCATTACTGTCGGGCTCTTCTGCTTAAAATGATCCGAGTAAACTATGGGCCGAAATTCCTATGGTTTGTCTTATATAGCCCACATTCTTGCCATACCTTATCCTCTTTGAATCTTGAGCAAATTTCAGAAATCACTATTGTTTAGTGGCTGTTAATTTTCTATATCTATCATATACATAATTACTTCTTATAGCTATTATTTAGTTGTTACAATTGTGTATTCGCTGTATTCGCACTGTTGTATTTATGAATACATCAGCAAAAAACGCCTAAAAATCATGGTAGTCCAGCTGTAAGCGCATGTATTCACATGTATTTGAGCCATGTATTCACGAATACGACAACAAAAGGCGCCTAAAATCAAGACAGTCCAGCTGTACGCGCATGTATTCACATGTATTCGCGCTGTTGTATTCATGAATACAGCAGTAAAAAGCGCCTAAAATCAGGGCAGTCCAGCAATACGCGCATGTATTCACGTCATGTATTTATGAATACAACAACAAAAAGAGCCTAAAATCAGGGCATCCAACTGTACGCGCATGTATTAACATGTATTCGCGCCATATATTTATGAATACAACAACAAAAAACGCCTAAAATCAGGGCATTCCAGTTGTACGCGTATGTGTTCATATGTATTTGCACTGCTATATTCATAAATACAGCAGTAAGAAATGCCTAAAATTAAGGCAGTCCAATTGTATGTGCATGTATTCGCGTCATGTATTCATGAATACAGTAACGACAATCACCTTAAAAACATGTATGTTCAGCTGTCTAAGAGAGAGGAAAAAAACATAAATAGCGTATTTCATGCATCAATGGTAGTATATACCATAAATACTTATTTTGCAATAAAATATAAAAAGTAGCTATAGAAAATAATATTTTAAAATGATTTTGATTTATAATAAATAGGGTGTATACCTTTGCTGTAAGATGTAAAATTTCCTTAAGTGTTTTACTATATAAAGAGACCAAAGAAGATTAAACTGTATTCAAAATGATCACGTCCAATAGAAGATATATGTTGTATACGCAGAAGATTAAAAAAAGACTTAACTGTCATATTTATCGGTCTGCAAGTATGATATATTATCATTATTGAAGGTGATAAAATAAGACAAGATAACTCTAAAATCTTATGGAAGGAAGTTGTTTCAAAAATTTATAAAGAACAAAATATAAATACCATGAAAGTAAAGAATCTATGTATATTACAACTGATGAAGTGAAACTCCTAATGCATGTGATGGGGGAGCATGCTAAAGAGCCAGTGAATTTCTGAGACAGATTATGCACTTCTTTTTGTAACTGATCAATATGGCTTTACCAAGTAATATTGTACTTTGATCATTTGATGTTTGAGTATGCTTTGCCTTTTTGAGGCTACATTGGATGCATCAAATTTGTCATTCTAATGTCAGCACAGTGACTGGTGATCAAAAGCCTTGAGCTGAATTTACTCTTTTTACTTATGGATGGCCATCACACTAACACCACCTTCTCTCACAAGTCTTAATAGATGGTGTCTATCTCTTGTAAGAGGATCTACAATTTTAACTCATTTTGTGCACATGCATCATTTCAATTATTATTATCGTTTCGTGATCAATTGATGTGTTCTTAGTATATATTTATATATATATATATATATATATATATATATATATAAACACGTACACACACCTTATTTTCACAAGAGAATTTTTGTCCAATTTTCCTCTCCTCCTATACGAAATATTTAATTTACCCTTTATTAATATACTATGGAATCATTCATACCCCTATCATAGGCAAGTTTTTTCGTATTTACTTAATTTTAATTTAGCCGCAACATGGACCGAATAGGTTCCACATGTCACCAAACTTCAATTTCTACTTTTGCTATGATTTAAAATTATCTCATGTTATACTTCAGGTTGGAGCTATGTTATGGCGAAGGAAAAATATGCGGCAAAGGTATCAAATGAACCAAAATTCAGTAAAACAAAGGGCAAAAAAGATTTCATATAATAGTAAAAGGTTATATACCTTTCTACCTTTCTTAAATGTAGTTTAAGTTATGCCTGACACTACAAATTTAATAATAGACTAAGTTGACCTGCAGCAATAGTAGGTACTCTTTGGAAATAACACTAGGCAGCCCACTTTTAAGTATGTTGTTTAAAATATATTTACAGTTTATAATATATTTAAAA
The DNA here is from genome assembly GCA_026770625.1 of Nicotiana glauca. NCBI lineage: Eukaryota > Viridiplantae > Streptophyta > Magnoliopsida > Solanales > Solanaceae > Nicotiana > Nicotiana glauca. The sequence continues at coordinate 34,100 of MU721403.1, read as the reverse complement.
ATTAATCAATTTTGTTCAAGCTTAAGGACATGGCATCCTAGAGTTGTTTAAACTTCAAGACATCGTGTCCCAAGTTCGAAACTGTATTCAAAAGCTCGAATCTTATGTTCTGAATTTAAAATTAGTAGTTCCAAATTCAAAACACTAAATCCGAAATTTCCACAGTTCGAAACTGTATCCAATTGGGTGAATAGGCTAATCTACAAATACATTATAAATTATGAAATATATTTTAAATAGCGAGATTAAGAGTGGTTATTGCTTCACCCACAAATTTAATCATAAACAGAATAAAAATATGATATACCCGTTAAATTGCATTGATAGAGTGCACGCCTACACCCCCTACCCGTAAACTACTTCAGCCACTGCTTCCTTTCTTTAATGCAACTCCCAAATTCTAGACCAGAAAGGCTACTATTTATTGTGGAGCCCAAACTATATTCGGTAGCCTTTTTCCTTACAAAGGAAATTGAAGAATTGTGTATAGAAAAGAAGAGGACCCTTTTTTCTTTTTCTTTTGTTTCTCATCGGTGTCCGGTACCACATAGGAGCTCGATTATATTCGGATTCGAGACCCGTGGGGCCCCATTCGGCGAAAACGCTATTTTTCTATATCCAGAGTTCGAACCCGAGACCTCTAACTAAGGAAAAAACAGTCTCATCCGGTGTACCGCATCCGTTGGTGGTAGGGGGACCCTGTTAAGAAAGAAAGGCACCGAATTCCTCTATTGGTGAAAGGATTGAAATTGGCAGGCAAGAGTTCTGGTAATATTCCTTTAATCCTTTCTGGAAAATCAAGAAGATGGGGTTGATATTTGGAGATATTGGACAATTTGTCTTGTCACTATTCATTACCATCGGATTGGAACCTTTATGACTCTATGTCCTCGTTTCTTCATTGTAAAATTATGCTTTCCACGTCTTGAATTGTTAAAATGTTCTTTCTACAACTAAAGGATGTGGAGTGTTTTCCTTTAACCAGAGGTCTCAGGTTCGAACCCTGGGTATGAAAAAATCATTTGTAAGAAGCGATTCCTTCTGAATGGGGCCTACACGGCGCGAATACAGATATAGCCGGGCTCTAATGCGGGTACAAGAAACCGAATTCAAAACCAAAAAAAGGGTTACTTTCTGGGATGAATGAATATTCTGTCTAACTAAGAGATAAGTAAATGAAGAGAAAATGTTCATTAGTTGTTGGTCGTGAAGATTTTTCTGAGTTAAAATGCATGACTACTGTTTTTCTAACGGGCATCGAGCTCACATGGAGTCTGAATTTGAAGTCCCTGTATAAGAGAACCATTCGATCAAATAAAACTTTTACAAAATAATTTAACTTCAATATAATGATAGTGTAAGAAAAATACCATCAAATCATTTAAAAGATAAATCTTTATAATAATAAGCAAAAGTAACGATGTGAATAGAGCCGTTAAAATGGGCTTGACCTGTAAGATCAGCCCAACCTAGTCCACTATTTGGGTAGGGCTTGGAATTTTTTTAGCCCATTTAAAATTAAGGTTTATAAGCCCGGCCCAAGTCAGCCTGGTAGCCCTTGAGGATTGATCGAGGCTGGGCCCGGGCTGGCTCGTGGGCCAAAAATTAATTAAATTCAAATTTAAATATTTTAAAAAAGTAAAAGGTAAATTACCAGTTATTTCCATTTATAAGTAGCTCATTACAAAAATTGGCCAATTGATAAAATATTACTAATATTAGCCAAATTAGCCAATTAGCTATTTGTAGCAAAAAAAATAAATTTTTGCTTTGTTTTGAGTGAGTGTTATTAGAATAGATTGGGCACAACTTAAGGAGCTTGAATCTCTGTTTTGGGATGATTTGGTGAAGTTTTGAGGTGGTTTGAATCGAAAATTCGAAGTAAAAGCTGAACATGAAAAAAAATTATATGTGTATCACATTGTGTATCATTTATGTATCACATATGTATCATATTTGTATCAATTGTGTATCACATGCATATCCATGTATACCTGTGTGTGAGATACATGCGTTATACATGTGTCGCAGAAGACTTTTTTGAACTCGATTTAATTACGAATTTTGATACAAAACCAGTCCACGTCACCTCAAATCTTCCTTAAATTTTGTATATTGACTTATCTTTATATTTTCAATGAATTTGAATTATACCCATTGAAAAAGTTCCCTTTTTGTTTAGTTTTTTGGAAGATTGTATAGATTTTTGTATTTCATCACCTTATTTGCTACCCCGTCCATGAAATTTCCTTTCCGTCTTGTATCTAATGTTGTTAATCATGCTTAAAAATATGGAAGGTGATTTTACCATGTGATTCTTTGAGAGAAAGAACCATGTTATTTAATTCAATTTTTATTGGCTAGTTTTGGTAAGTCTATGACTAATGGCTAGAGGTTGGTAAGTTGAGATTTATTTGGGACATTTATGTAAGTTTCCCAAAGTAAAAACTGAAAAATTATTAACTATAATCCTCATTTTCCAATCTTAGATTGCTAATTTACCCTACCATATCACCTAGAATTTCTATTTTTGATATGCATACAGTATGACGAGATTAATCTTTCTTTTGCTTAATTAACAACGAACTAGAAAAGTTTTAAGTGACCAATAATTTTTTTCAAAAGAAATATTACTTTAATTGGACAATGATCACTTTGTTTACTTTAATATATTATTAATTATTAAATTGCTCTTCAGCATAGAAAAATATCAAGTTTTAATACCAAAAGAAAATTGGCAACATTAGCAAAATTTATTTATTTTAAAAAAATTATGGACTATAATGATGAAATCAATTAATAATGTTAAACCTAAATTAAAAAATCTTAACGTATAAACTTATTGAAGCAATTCTTGAACCTAAGGAAAGTGAAAGAAAAGTACTAAAAAAATATTTATGTAAAATTAAAAAAAAAAAAAGCAAGAGATATAGAGAATATACATTTTAATTACGAGATTTCTTGTCAAATATCAAGATTCTTGTACACTCTAAATAAACAAAAGTTGTTCATATGATTAAGAGATTATGACATGAAAAAATATCTAAACATTTGGAGAAATACTTTTAAAAAAATAGTGAAGTGTCGGCCCACACTAGCCCGCAGCCCTTTTAGGATTGGGTTGTGTTGGCCATTTTAAGGCCCATATAAATGGAGGGTAAGTCTGCCCTAGCCCATCAAATTTAAAAGCCCACGAGGTTTGGACTGGATTAGACTGGGCTAGCCCGTTTTGTAGAAGGTACACAAGTAATTTTTTACAATAATTTTAATTAAATGGCGAAATGGCTTCCTGGCCACTTAAACTTGTCGGGTTTTTATTAAGCCGATACATAAACTTTCTATTTTTCCATTTGAACACTCGAACTCGTTTTTTCCGTAACTAATAAACACATTTGACCATTGAGCCTATGCGCGTGTATTACACATACACTGACGTGTCCATCCAATCAGCAATTGACCAATCCAAAACTATGACCCCACCCAACTAATGACATGTGTAATTTTTAAATAAAAATTGTCACCTATATTTATATTTTAAAAATAAAAATAAATACACCCTTCCAGCTTCCTCTTCCCCTTCCCCGTTCTTTCCCATCTCGCCCCCCCTCCCCCAACACACACACACCTGCAATTCTTTCTTCTACTTCCATATCAGCACTCCCTTCCTAGGTTCTTCTTCGTCTTCTCCTCTCTCTCTATTTTTTTTTAGCTAGGTAGATTGCCGGAGAAATTTTCCGATCAGCATTGTCGCATAATTTATTTTCTTTAAAGTTGTGACAATTAATTTGTTGTAATGGCCAATTGGCGTGACCTCCTCAGGAGCAGGAATCGATTGGCATTGCTCTTGGGCGATTTGGACCACTGAAATACCATCTCCGACCAACTGGAGCCGTCGGAGATTTGCAGCGAAATGAACAAGGCGAATGCCATCTCCGACCCAGAATTGAAGAATGCCATTTCCGACCCATAATTGAACAAGGCGAAATGATTATTTTGAGTTACTGGTGCTTAATTAGCAACAACTCACGAAAAAATAAGGCGAAATGATTATGGCCTTTGCAACTCCCCTACTGTGAATGATTTGTGGGTCTGTTAGAAAATTAGAAGATGATGACAATTTTTATTTAAATGGTGAGGATAATACCTATGGCCTCTTCAATTAGGCCTTCACTTTCATCTCTTAATAAATTTTCTGGGACCTCAAGATTCTGTGTATCGCTTCTTTCTCATAATTCTCAACGAAATTTCAGTTCTTTTCATCTGCGTTGTGGTAAATTCTCTATCTTTTTGTTTTTCTTTTTTCGTTTCAGCCCTTAATATTAAATCCCTTTTTATTTCTGAGTTTAGGTTCTATATTTATTGAAGAGGAATCTGGGATTTTGAGGTGGGTGAGTTTACTTGCTAGCACGGAATGAAGTGCATTTTTTTGTTGAGCTGCAAATGCCATATTTTTTTAATAATTTTTTGTACTGCTGTGCGTTGGGAAGGGGGTTTCACGCTCCAGTGCGTGTCGTGTTCCTCACGTGGGCTGCTGATTAGGATCGACTAATGCCACATAGGCATTCGAGTGTTCAAATGGAAAAATAAAAAGTTTATGTATCGGCTTTAAAAAACTTGATAAGTTTAAGTGGTCAGTAAGTCATTTCGCCTAATTAAATTGAAAGGGTAAAATTTTGATATGCAATTAGTAGATGGAAGCAAAATCCTAAAAGAGATACCTTTTTCATGGGTGGCACGGCCGGTTGAACACTAAAAAGTAACTACTACGTTTTATCTTGTAGTTTGACATACTAAACTTAAGGTGGATTTTGTGTTGCATCAATTTATACGAAGACTTTTTTCACTTTTATCCGTCAGAAATTATTTACTTTCATTTATCGAAAAATTATATAAAATTTACATAATTATATATATATAGAGAGAGAGAATATTTAAAAATATATAGTATAATTTTTCGACTATTATTTTTAAAACGGTTATACAATATCCTTTTCCTATGTCTACGCGATTAGAGGTGTGTATACCAGATCGGGAGAATGACATTTTATTTCGTAGAGATTGTTTCCTTTTCAATAGACCCTACACGGTAATCCAAATTAATTGGGCTAGTTAGTTACAACTATTTAACCAAAGAATTAGATTCTCTGTCAAAGCCTATTTTAAGAAGTACACGGGCTAATAATAATCAAGAAATTGTATATTCTCTTAGTGATAAGAAAGGGAATTAGAATGTGTTATAGTAAAGTGATCAATAGAAAACAGAAGAAAGTAATTGTATTCCAGTAATAATCAGAGCGTGTCCGTACAAGTGAAATCCCCTTCCCATATACAGGAATCTATAAGTACAACATTTATTCTCTTTTATGACCGAATCATTATGAACATTAATGATATTAATGGAACGCTATAATTGACAATCGTAACTGTTCATGAAGATTCTGTAATGTCTATGATCATTCATGCACATTAATTGACGATTCATGAATCTTCCTTCTTTACTGTCTTGATTCATTATGTCGGTATCTCTTCATATAGTAATTCAGACTCGAATGACCATACCCCTTTTATCTCGTGGCTGATTTGCTTGTACCTATTACGACTCGTGTCTCTTTTAATGCATCTCCATACTGTCGCTTTCTTAGTGATCCATGTATCTTGTCATATTAGTCACATATATAAATCCACGTATAATATTTATTTTTACCAGTACAGTTACCAATACCAAATAATTAAACTAAAAAAATTGCATATATGAAATTAGGATTTTTCTTGTACTTCTATCGGTATTCATGCACATAAGACCTTTTTGCATTACCATATTCTTAACTTTTGCTTTGGCTAAACGGAGGCACAAAAGTCTTGTAATATTCCCTCCAGAACTTCACTATACATGTTAATTATTCCTCTATCAGGGGCTCTTAATTATAATAATCAACACTGATTTATCACTAATTATAAAACAAAAACAAACAAAGAAGCCGTCTTTTTCTGCATTGATCATGTGAAGTATTCAAGTGTATGGCTGGCCACATGCTATCACAAACACTTTATTTTGATAGTGTTGTTAAATAGTCTTTGCTAATATTTTATCAAATCGTGAAAAAAATAAAAATAAAGACATGACATGAGATTTCATCATCTTTGTTAGGCCCTTTTTGTAAAATTATGGGCCTTATTCAAAAGTAAAATAAACTGCCATTCCTGCCACCTCATCCCCCTTTTCCACTAAATCTCCCTTTGAGATTATACAGAACATAATTCTCTACCAGTCAACATGAATAAATAAAGGTATATAAAAAAATAATCCCAGATCATCTCTTCCCTTCACCCTACAATACATTTCTGCAAAAAGAAATTATAAAAAGAGAAATCCAATTGATGATTATAGAGTTAACTTCCAACCGAACCAGTAATCTTCTGCTACTTGCAAGACCATTGTTGTTGAAACTTGAAATAGTGTGATCGACTCAGGGGCGTAAACATGAATTTTTGTAAGCAGTGTCGAAATTTATAGAACTAGAATTTAATTTTGATTATCATACTTTTAGACAAAAAATAGGTATAGTCTACTGGTTTTGTTGAGTCTTAAGTTAAAAAAGGTCATGAGTTCAATTCTACTTCATCACAATTTTCAACTACAAAGGCTCTCTCAAATATTTGAAAAAGAAAAATGTGCTAGTTGAGGTTTGAATTTTTGACCTCTTAGAGCAAAATCAAGCACATAATCAACAAACGAGGACACAATTTTATGTCAAGTTATGTCATTTTTTTCTACTTATCCATTTTCGTACAATATTAATACATATTTAATAAAAAATTTCGATAAAACGGTATCACGTGATACCGCTTCGGTAAGCGTGCATCCGCCCCTGGTGATCGTTATTTTAGCAAAAAATTTAAACTGCTAGGGAAGCATACTTTTTTTTATTTACTTATATATATCTTAAATATTTCCTTTTACGTATGAGTCTATTCTTTTTTTATTTTATTTTATAATGGATGGTGAATAGACTTAAAATAGAACATTTTTATGCTCTAATACAGGGGCGAATCTACTCTATGAGGTCGGGGTGCCACGCCACCCGTTCGCTTTGCTAAAAAATTTCACTATGCATGTAATATATCTGTGTGAATATATTAAAGAAATGGCACCCAGAATTAACAAAGTCGATATGGGTGTCAATGGTTTAGCTTCTCTATTGAAGGCTGTCATTGACCTCGGCAACGCGAGATTGATTCCCTGAGGAGCGTTTTCTTGTTTCTTCAAGTATTTCCTAGTTTACCCTTTTTTTATGCTAAGGTTTTCCTTTATTTTCAATTGGGCCCTAGGGTCTCACCTCTTTTTGTAAAAATTGCACGGGGCGCCCCTCTTTAACCTATAGCCGCTTTGTCTTTTTGTTTGCATCCGTACCCACTTTTTAAAAAACTTCAGCTTCCCTTTATAACTGAAAAACTTAAGGTTTTCCTTTATTTTCTATTGGGCCCTAGGGTCTCACCTCTTTGTACCCCTCTTTAACCTATAGCCATTTTGTCTTTTTGTTTGCATCCGTACCCACTTTTTAAAAAACTTTAGCTTCCCTTTATAACTGAAAAACTTCAGCTCTAGAGAGCTGAAATTTCCGGGTTACTAAACAAAAACTTCAGCTCTAGAGCTGAAGTTTTTATTTTATAACTAGAGCTGAACTTTCCGGTTTACTAAATAAAAACTTTAGCTCTAGAGATGAAGTTTTGGGGATACTAAACAAAAACTTCAGCTCTAGAGCTGAAGTTTTTATTTTATAACTGGCAAGAGCTGAAGTTTTTATTTTATAACTGGCAAACTTCAGCTCTAGAGCTGAAGTTTTCTAGTTACAACATAGAAACTTCAGCTCTAGGGCTGAAGTTTCCTAGTTACAACATAGAAACTTCAGCTCTACAGCTGAAGTTTTTGTCGGAAAACTTCAGCTCTAACTGAAGTTTCCCTGTTACTAAATAAAAGCTTATAAAATAAAACTTCAGCTCTAGAGCTGAAGTTCGCGAGTTACAAAACAAAAACTTCAGCTCTAGAGCTGAACTTCAGGCTCGGCTACTAAAATGCTGAAGTTTTGTGTGATTGCCTTTGCTACTTCAGCCCCGTGTGCAGAAGTTATACGAAAAAGCGGGTACGCTTGTAAATTTTTTTGCAAAGCAGGCACAGGTTAAAATGTGGCACAAAAAGCGGGTATAGATGCAATTGCCCCTTTTATTTGCTAAGTTTCTCTCTTCTTCTTAATTTTTTTAGACTTTTGTACAATCTTTATTTTGTTTCTACGTTTTATTATTATACCTTGCTTCATGAACAACTTTTTCCAAGTTAGGCATATAATGTCTCACTTTTTATATTTTCTATGATACAATATTAATTTAAATAGTAGACTATTATTGGAGTTGTCTTTTCCATTTGCTTTTGAAAAAAATAAGTTGATTAATAGTCATTTTGAGTTGATTATTATAGGATTGAACGTTGAAGGTTTTGCTTTAAACATATTATCATATAACTCGACAATTAACATGTAAAAAACTAACCCAAGAATAATAAAGGTAAATTAATCTAGTCAAACAAAGAATATGTAATATTCAACTTTTTTTAAGCAAAAAATTCATTAGAGACGCTCTTTCATGTTTTTTTTGTAACGTGAATATATATATTTGCTTTGTGAATGAAAGACTTATTCGAGTAAACTATAATCTAACCGAACCGACCCATCCTTCCAATTCGGTCTTGTAGCTAATATTAGGTAATACTTAGAGGCGTACGCATAAATTTTCATAAATAGCGTTAACATTTTAAAAAGTGAACAAATGAATAAATACTAATAGTGACAAAGTCAATTTTTGTATTTAATGCAATATTTTATTTTATTTATTATTTATATATCATATATTTAGTAAAAGATTTTCAGGAAGTGATGTCCTGTAACACTGCTTGGTGTCGTATATATTAGCCCTGGATATATTTTATGCATAAAATAGTGGCACCAGCAACCTCTGATTCCTGGATCCGCCTCTACTCTAATACCATGTTGATAATTCGGGTACGAACATCCAAGCAATAGGAATGGATATGAAACATCTTTATATATCTTATTTGCACATATGCACTTTTTCTGTACTGTAAGGGCATCTCCAACTTTACCCCCGTCCCCCATAATGGGGACAATTTTGAGAAAAATTATCCTCCAACCCTCCCACATTTTTGTCCCCAAAATGGGGGATGAATAGTATTCCCTCAAATATGGGGGTACACTATTCATCTCCCCCATTACTACTCACCATTATTTAATTATTTTATCTTTTATTTTATCTCTTTATATACACTTAATTATATTTATGTAATATTTTTATAATATTAATATTATATCTTAATTTTGATGTATAATTTTGATAAATTAATTTTCGCGCATTTATAATTTTTATGTAAAATTATAAGTTATATTTATTATAAGTTATAATTGTACAAAAATATATAATTATCTCAAAAAATGAATGGTGCAAATATAAAATATTAGATGTTGCTAAAATTGAAAGGTGCGAATATAAAATATTAGATGTTGCTAAAATTGAAAAGTGAAGATTGAAAAGACATTAAATGAAAATTCATTAAAATTGCAGTAGATGAAAATCAACGATTTCAAGAATTTTTAGCTCGACATAGAAGAATTAAGGACAAAGATGCTCATTTTACACTTCGTAATGCATTAATAGATCATTTATGGGAGAATACTAGAGGTTGAAGTTGAATATTTATCTAGTATTTCGAATGAATTTTATCGTTATATAATATGTATTTAATTAATCTTGTATCGCAATGATTTTTTATTTTTATTTGAATTATTAGTTAATCTATAATAATTGCTTACAAATTATATTATTTAAAATTTTATGGAATATTTTTAATTATGAAAATTACAAATTAATACAATAAAAGATGAAATTTGTTTAATGGAAATTAAAAAATAAAATTGAATTGAAAGATAATAATATAATATAGAAGAGAGAGAAGAACATAAAAAAGTTTGGGGGGGAAAATGGGGGAATGGTTGGAGTAAGTTGTCTCCAAAATGGGGAAATCCCCATTTTGAGGATAAAAAATGGGGGCAAGGTTGGAGATGGCCTAAGTCTGTTATATGGCATCAATAGCAACAATAGCCAAACATAGCTATGAAGCATCAAAGAATTTTTGTGGGTCAGAGCTATAGATATACATATATATGTTTGCAATAAATTTTCTTAGAGCAGAAAATTAAAATCAATCACATTGATAAACAATACAATGTGAGTACAATTATGTTTCTCGCATGATTATTTCTGTGATTTTCGAGGTCTGAATTAGCGTATTTCTTGAACTTAGGATGATGTTGACCTTCTTGAGATGTATTTAATCTCCATGAAAGTCGAGCATTGTGTGGATATTCCTCTTGAAGTATTTGATTATCAAGAAGCGTCCGGTTACATTTGATCTCTTTGTGAATCGCGGAAGTTCATAAAATTGCTGAGATTGTCTTTGAAGGACATATCTAGCATTATTTAGGGGTGTTCATGGTTCGGTTTGGATCGGTTTTTCCCTAAAAAGAAACCAAACCAAGTAAGTCGGTTTTTCAAATATTAGAATCAAACCAAACCAATCAAGTCGGTTTTCTCGATTCGGTTTATGCCGGTTTTTCGGTTTTTCCGGTTATTTGTCGGTTTTTTTTAAATATAAGACATACATTACTAAATACATATTCCGGCGACCACATTTTCAATGTAACACTATCAAATCAATTGCCCTTTGAGAAATCTATTATTTACCAAGATATATTGATGATAATTGAATCAAATAGTGATAGATAATTTAAGGACTCAATTAAAAATATATTATTTTTAGCACAAAATAGATTCTTACACTAAACAAAAGAAAACTACAAATCAAACTAGAATGTAAAGGTAAAGAACTATATTAAAAGTGCAAACTATTAACATTTACCACAATTTTTTTGAAATTTTGTAATAAAAAATATGTATATATATATATAGGTGTAATAATAAATTTAAAATAGCTACTCCTATAGTCGGTTTGGTTCAGTTTTTTTTTATTAGAACCCAAACCAAACCAAATTTGTTCGATTTTTAAAATTCAAAACCAAAATCAAACCAAACCAAAAAGTATTAATTTTTTTGGTCGGTTTGGTTTGGTTCGATTTTTTGGATTTTAATGAACACCCCTAATAGCCTCGTAGTATCTTGAATACATGATTTATATCTCTAGTGCTTTTTTATGTTAAAAAATGTTGCTTAGCAAAGAAGATAAAATTACCAGAAAAGACCATAGATCTGTTTAATTAGTGGACAGCTCCTTTTTAAACTAATCTTGATAATAAAAGTCAAAAGAGATAACAGGATGTTTGTGGCTCAAATAATTTTATGAATTAAGTAGTTAACATATTCTGAAGAATATTTGGATAAAGTTATTCTCTAAACAAAGAAATAGCCGAAAAAACGAAACCATTGGATTTCACATCTTTAATTGTGATGATACTATATTCGAGACGATGTAATGGTGCTCTTTAACTCTCTTTAATTCCAAACTTTATTTGTAAACAAATTGAAGCTGTACGCCAATTCCCATTATGGATCCAGTATTAGTTTTAGCTTTTGAATGGGATTACTTTCCTCCTTTCCATTTGCCAAAAGTTAAGAAAAATTTCCAAAAAAAGGTCTTGATTAATTAATCTCTTCAATTTATTGATCAGACATTGGTTATTCAACCTACAAGTGAGCAAGCCCATTTTTAGAAGATAACTAATCTAATATAGAATTCCTTTTTGAGTTTAAATTCAACACAGTCAACTAAAAAACAACTCAAAATAATTACAGTAATTATTACTCCCTCCGTTTTTATATTAAATGATGTACTTTTCTTTTTAATTTGTTTCAAAATAAATGACACATTTCTAAATTTAGAAATAATTCAACTTTAAACTCCTCATTTTACCCATTTTACCCTTAATAAGAAGCTTTTATAACCACACAAAAGTCGTGGCCCCACAAAGCTTTACCCCTTAAGCTTTTAAGACCACAAATTTCAAAATTTCTATTTTTTCTTAAATTCCGTGCCGAATCAAACTAACTCATTTAATTTGAAACGGAAGGAGTAGTAACCTGAAAAATTGATAACTAGAATATTAATCTTGTAAATATTATCTACAGTTTACAAGTTAAATTCATCTTGTTTTTGTTGTTTTGTTTAATTTGACAAGGGTTAATAGGGGCTACTTTAATTAACCTGCTTTTTGGCGTGATTACATTGACTAATAATGTGACAGGGATTCTTGGAAATAATTAAGCTTTATTGAAAGTGATTAAGTTAATAATGCGATTACGGAACCATGATTTGAACATTTTGTTTGTGACTAATAACATGACAGGCCAGCCTTAGTCATGTCTCTTTGTCAATTGTTTTGTTTCTTTTCTGAAAGGAAATAAGGAGAAAAATGATATACACGAGACGTGAGATTTGGCCAAAGAGTACAAGTTGGGTCAATTTAATTCCACAAAGCATCTTTTCCTTAAATTAAATTTTATTACTTTATTATATTTTACCAGACATAGAGGTACAACAGTTATTGGAATATAAGGGGGGGGGGGGGGGGGATGGGTTACCAACTCTTGTAGTTTCGCCCGTGTGAGATCAAGTTACATCCATTTTGCCATGTTCTTATTGGCCAATTTCGTCGCACGAAATGAAAAAGTAAAAAGTAAAATAAAAAAGAACCTGCAAAATTGAGTGCATTTCCTTCTCCTTTACCTAAGTGAAATCTTAAAGTATTTTTTTTATTTTATATCTAATGTTCGATATTTATTTTGGAGCTAGACTAATTTAAATTCATACCGGACATGCCTTCGATAAGATTACTTTTGCGTTTGCAAGTTCAAGAAATATTTGGGGATATATATATATATTGATTAGTAGCTTAGTTTCCAAACAAGAATTAGATAGGATAATTATTGTTACAAACTAATGGTTGTAATTTCCCGTTGTATCATTATAGTATAAGTTTTATTTTGGGTTTTTATTTCGGTATTTGGTACCTGTATTGGGATTCGATTAAATTTGAATGCGCATCGAAAAGTCTCACATTAGGAGGTGATTGCATAACTAGGGCTTTAACTCTTCTCCTACACATTTATGGATCCATCCCACCGTAAAAAAAATTATGAAAATTAAAAATTATTGATAATAGGAAAAGGGGGTGGCAATATTATATGTTTATTTTTTCCTTTCTTCAACTAGAAACATGCAAAAATTAATATGTTGTTCTCCTCTAAAATTAATTATTACTATGTTGTATTAACACCGTACACGTACAAATTTCATTTTTAAATAAATGGGGGTAGGTTAAGGAGTGGCAAAAGCATCGAATCACGTTCTCTTGCTCCTATAACATGGACTTAATTATGGTCATTATACAAGGATCTAGTGATATTAGTATTTAGTAGTATATAATTAACTAGGATTTGTACTTTTGCTGAAAAATTGTTCCCTGCACGTGCGACTTGTTCTTTATAGAGTCAGTGCTTTCTCTGTTTTTGGAAAAATTTAAAAAAATTTGGATTGAATACCTATGTTTAAAAAAAAGATTTTGTTATGTTCTTTTTAACATTTTTGCGTAAGTTGAATAAATATGGAAACTTTTTCTAAGTTACATAATTTACCTCTATAGAATTACCTAAACTTGGTTCTTTTAACTTAGACCATGATATCATTCTCCCTATCTACTTTTTACTTAGTAGGTTTGTTTTCTTTCGTAAAATGGTACTCCATTATTACTCTAGGTGGGTTTTACAATTTAATACGATAACATTGCTTTATTGCTTCCCTAACTTGTCTTAAAAGAAAGTTATTTAACTATTGGAAAGGAATAGGCTCCAATACAACGGAATAGAAATGGAATGTTTCTAAACTTATTTACCAAAATTATTCTAAGTTGATATATTATCCACCCTAAATAAAGATTACTTACAAATTATATATAATTCATTATTACTGTCTTAAATTAAGAAATTCAGTTACACCATTTTTCTTTTTTTTTTTAATTCTCTGTCGCCTCTCGCCATATACAATTAATTAATTAGCGCCTTAAATTAGGGGATTCACCTATACATTTTTCCTTTTTTTTTCTCTCTTCTCTTCTTTCACTATTCTATGTCGTCTCTCTCCGCCCAAATATTAAATCCTGGTTCGAGTTTTCTTGTACCAAAGATAATGTTACTCAATTCATGCTCTAGTTTCCATTGCAGGCATCTACCAAGTACCAATAACGGTGGCATTAAAATATCAACTAATGTTTCTGTTCAGGAAATTGATTATAAGTCACAAACAATAAGATTATCAGCACTCAATTTTTCGTATCTTCTCAGGCAGATCTCAAACATAAACTCGTCTACTTCGCCATTATACACAATATTAGTGGTTATTATAAAAGAAAACAGAAATATCAAGAATTTAAGAAATATCCACCAACCGAAAACAAAATATATAATATCGCTTCTTTCAAAATACCACTAAGATTAGGACATTTAAATGCATTTAGAAGGAATAGAAAACACATTTCACATGCAATTCCCTTTTTAGCCATTTACTATAATTGACACTTGAGGTCTAGAACTAACTCAATTATTGTCTGGCCAGGAAGAAATACGCAAACAAAAGGAAATATGCTAGAGTGAACTGAACCCCACTTAACTCCTTCTACTCATAATCAAAAGTGCACTAAATACCCGCTATATACGGGTCCGGGGAAAGGCCGGACCACAAGAATCTATCGTATGCAGCCTTACCCTGTATTTCTGCTAGATGTTGTTTTCACGGCTCGAACCCGTGACCTCTTAGTCCCACGACAGCAACTTTACCAGTTACGCCAACGCTCACGTTCACTCTTAATCAAAAGGAAACAATTTAATTTGTGGTTTGTGGTAGCTAGGGGCCCGTGTAAGAAAAACTTATTCACACCCAACACTTATATACAACAACAACAACAACCCAGTATAATTCCACTTAGTGGGGTCTAGGGAAGGTAGTGTATACGCAAATCTTACCCTTACTGTGGGGTAGAGAGGCTGTTTCCAAATAGACCACCGGCATCCTTTCCTCCAAGAACTGCGCACCTTGCTCTTGGGGAGACTCGAGCTCACAGCCTCTTAGAAGTGGGGGTTGCTTACCATAAGAGTAACTCCTCTTGTCAAAACAATAATATATGATATTTATCTTTATATTAGGTTGTACTAGCTAATAGTAGTTGATCAGTCAGTAAATACAACTACAACAAATATATCTCATGTTTATAATCGAATTTTTTTATAGTACAGTTTGGTATAAATATCGAGCATGAATATTCGAATTTTTTTTCCACCCACTGTTTTGTGGGGAGGGTGTTTTCAGAAAAAGGAAGGCAAAATAGGTGGACTATAACTGCATCGATCAATTGTTATTGTACTTGTCTAAAGAATCAATGAGCGTGAGAACAAAAGCCAAAAATATCTCAAAACCTTTGTGAGTGGTGGCTTTGCACCACTTGTATTATATGACAAACTATTTGCAAGATTCTGCTATTATGTTCTTGTTCAAGAATATATTCATAAAGATAACTACCATAAGTATAAATTCACCCCATAATATCATTTGAAGTCATCACTATTATTAAAAGTCAAACCCAAGAATAAAATTATTTTAGATAGTTGCATTAACTTAGAGTTAGGACATAGCTTAGGAGAATGTTGAGCATGCTTGAAATGGTTATTAGTAATAATTATCTTATATTACATCAATAAAGAAACAACTTCCCAAATACAACTTCATAAGTTCTTGAAATAGAGACCAAATATGAGATTACAAACCCCACATGTACAAGAACACCAATAGTTACTACTATTATTGAGAATTTATTCTTAACACCACTTGACAAAGCTTAACAAAAGTACTAATACTTCTACTACTTGATACATTTTTTTTTAAATCTTAGATCTACTACTTAAAAAGGATTCTCTATTGATTCTTTTTCACTTCGACTCGGAGCTCACTAATACGACTAATCAATATCTCTTCAACCATATGATATTCGAAATTTACTGATCCGACTAATCAATAGTGCAAGACATCTGCAGTCATAATGGGCTGATTGGCACAAAGATAATTCCAAGAATTGGTCATGTTGAACCCATCAACCATAGGTTCATTTTGTGCAAAATTGAAGCTATAAGGCTCTTCTTGATTATGATCCATATTGGCAAAACCATTACAATTGTTGTTGGCATCCAAGAAAGCAATAATGTCATTGAGTGATTCAAGCCTGTGGTTTAATTCAGCTAATTGAGCTCTCAAGATTGAATTTTCAGCCTCAACATTAAGATAATGTTGTGTGGTAACATTCATGCTTGTCAAAATCTGGTTATTTTCTTTTCTTAGTGTTGCAACTTGAGCCATTAAATCATCCAAATGTTTCTGTTTTCTCATCCTTGATCTTCGAGCTGATTCTCTGTTTGATATCATTCTTTTTCTCTTCCTTTGATCCATTAATTGCTGAAGATCTTCTTCTGAGCCTGAGTTTTGAAGAAATAATGATGACCCTGATGATGCTCCACTTGATGAAGCCATGACCAAATTTTTTTCAAGAACAATAGTAATTATTTTCAAGATTTAGAGAGAGTTAAAAGTACAAAATAAAAACTAGCAGGACCCAAATGGAGTTTTTGACTTAGAAATAGATAACTAGGAAAAATATTGAAAATTTTATTTATTTTATAATAATATATAGAGAGGGTTAATATATAAGAAAAGTACTTATTTTAGGGGGAGAAGAGCAAAATCATGAAATGTAGTAAAACCAGTAGAGGAAAACAACTGAGAAAGATTGCACCAAATGGGTCCTGCGCCTATATGTGGAATTTATCATAAACCCCGAAAGAAACAGTTCACTGAGAATTGCAGACATGAATTTCAAAGATTAAAAATACTAGGGGTAGCATTAAGATTAACTAAAATTAATAAAACCACTGATGATTAATTCTCAGTAAATATATATATCAAGGCTAGATTTCTCCTGTTGAGAGCCCAGCCTGATAACAACAAAAGAAATGAACAAAAAGAAACTTTCTTGGTATTTTTTCTTAGAGATTTTGGGTGGAGGTTTCAAGAAAATCTTGAAACCAAAGACCAAAACTTTACAGAATAAGAGATCAAGAAAAAGAAAGACTTTGGCTATTGGCAAAGAGCAGAGAAAAGGAAGGAGAAAAAGAGAGGGGTTAAAGAAGGTGTTTTGGCTGGGATTTTATAGAGGGAAAAGGTGGGTGACAACAACTAAATATTAGATTTTAATTTATATAGACCCTTATATAGTATAGATTTTTACATTATTAATATTTTTATATATTATAGCAAATAATTTGTCTTACTTTTTAACTTAATATTTTTTTAATCTACAATTATTTACTTTTGTTTTCTCGGTGACATACTAATATAAAAAAGTTACATTAACATTTATAACAAAATTTTATTCTGTTGAGTATTTTAACGTATGTTCCGGTAGGTAGAGGGAGATACAATATTTAAATTTTATGGGTTCAATATTAAGGTTTTTGATATTGAACCCGTTATATTTTTAAAGTTATGAGTTTATATATACTATTTTTGTAAGATTTATGATTTTTTTACATATAATATTTTACCTCGCATTGAAAGTTATGGGTTTAATTGAACTTGAAAGTTGAACATTACATCCGCTCCTAATAGTAGGCAATATGCTCATTTTTTAAGTTACTAATCTCATGTTTTACAAATAAATATAGTAATTATAAGTAACCTAATAAATCGTAAAAAACAATTTACATTATCATTTGTAAAATTAAACTCATTTAAAAAGTTGTTCAAAGAACTAGGGGAAAAAACAAAAAATAAATTGAGGGGTAAAAATAAATACTTATATAAAAAGAAATTTGGAATCTACTCAGGGAAAAGGTGGGGTGGGGGAAGAAGGTGATGGGGACATGTGGGGTGGGAGCAGAAACCTCCACGACCGTCTAGATCCAGCTGTGGAGCAACATCACATACTAAAGTTAAAATCTTCAACTATTCTCTTTCCTCGTAAGTCCTCAAATTTGTCCACAATATCAATTAAGCCCACATAAACTTGGCAATCTTTTATCTTTTTTACTTTTTAAAAAGGAAAATTGGGGGAGGCAATTATACGTGGTGAATTAATCTTTTACCGAGAAAGTAAAAGTTCAAACAATCAATCTATTGAGCTACTAATGTCTAATTATTGCCCTATTAATTGAAACAGTGAAGATGAGGTGTATAGATGCTCTAGCGAGGAGGCGTGAGAGATTGGGTATGAAGGGCTGAGGAGAGGTAGAGGTATGCCTAAGAAGTATCAGGAAGAGGTAATTAGGATTTAGGCATGACGTGACATGACACTACTTCAACTTATTGAGGTCATAACCTTTTATAAAAAGGTACGAAGGTTGAGAATTAAAGTAGAGGGGTAGTGGTTTAGCGGGCGTGTCTTATTAATATGTCATTTCTTTCGCTTCGGTTATTATATCACCTTTGCTTGCTATGATTACTACTTGTTTTTTTTTTCTTGAGCCGGAGTCTATCGGAAATAGACTCTCTACCTTCTTAAGATAGGGGTAAGGTCTGCATACACCCTATCCTCCCAAACCTCACTTTGTAGGATATCACTAGGTTTGTTATTATTATTGTTTGTTGTTAAAACAGTAAACTTAAAAGTTTAAAAATTATGAACTATATTTTTTGTAATATCAAATATTTTAAAATAATTTTAATTAGTCAAAATGACTAATATTTGTAACTATTACTTCTCATGTCTTCCATAATTATGTTTTATGAACAGAAAATTTCAAAAAAGAGTTAGTATAACATTATCAAAGACAGCTTAAAAGGGATTATTTCCTTTTTAGGGAAAAGAAAATGAAGATGTAATCAAGTCCAAGTTGTAAATGAAGTCTTTTTAAGAAATAAATTTATAGTCCGTGTTGTTGGTAAGAGAGTACAAACACGGGGAAAGGCAATTAAAACAAAGTTACAAGGTAAGGTGTCTTCATGTTATTGCTGCGAGTAGTTAAAAGATCTATTCCCGTGTACACTCACTACAGTTAGAAATAACTTACAGTAAGCTTTTTACTTTTCTTCTTTTTCTTTTTCTTTTTCATTAAATTTTGCTTTTGTCTCTTTCTTTTTCATTTTTAATTTGTTTCTTTTCTGATGTCAAGTTTTTAAATGACACGAGTCATCTCGGTTAATGAAGTATTATTGGGATGTGTAGGTAAGTCCGAAATGACTCTAAATGATTCAGATTTCCGTACATATTTAGTGGTAATTTTGTCATCCCATTCGCACACCATGCAGATTCCTTTTGAGTCTCTGTTTGGTCCATATCTCTATTTGTTGTTTGTTCTCCCTCACCGTAAGGTGAAGCGGAGCAAGAAATTGAACCTTATGGTTTCAGGATTATAATCTGTTTAATCTATTATCTTTTCTATTAATAATATGTATATATTCATTGAATTTCTTTATACAAATATATGATTTGAACAAAAGTTATTGAATTCAGCCGAGAACACAGTGGTTCGGCCCCTGATTGTGGGATACTCATTTTTGGGATCTACTGTTTGACTCAAAAGATTTTTAATTTCTTTTAAGCAAATCAATCAAATATGAACGGGTAAATCGTAATCAAACTTAATTAATACCAGATCGAAGGATTGAATGACAGCAATTGCAAATTAAATGAATAGAGCACCGAAAGATCTTTAATAAAATTGAGCACTGCCTTCCCTCTCCATGGAGGGGAAGAAGAATTACAATTGTTTTGCCCTTTTCAGGATACAAAGATGGAGCTCGCTCCTTCTTTCTCATGTGAAAAGCCCTATTTTCTTTTCTTTTCTGGTGGGGTTCTGTTCATCTCTTTAATTTGTGAGAATGCTCGAGGACGAGAAGGCCCTCTCCTCTTTCGGAATTTTCTTGGGCTTATATATATAGTCGAAAAACCTTCCTACTTTTGCCGCGACCCGGTGCGACTAGGTCGGAGGAGATCCTTGGTCGTGGAGAGGCATTACTTTCGTCGTTGTGTTGAGTGCCTTAAGGGCAGGATGAGATTAACTTCATTCACTTCTTATATATGACGGTAAGAATGGGGTCGTGGTCACCCTGTCAAGGCGGTCAGATTTTGACCAATACAGTTAGTCCCTCCGTTCGTCGGGGTCGTGCTTCATCCGTGTGGTGAATGAAAGAACATTCATTGAATGAGTTGACGCTAAACCTCCTGCTCTTTAAGAGAGTCAAGGTTGTATGCAAAGGTACTTCGAACTTATCGAAATAATAGCGTCTAAGTTCGAGCGGGGTCGAACTTTTTCTATTTCTGTTGATGGCGAAGGCCCTTGGCCTTAAAGGTGTTATTTTGAACTTATCAAAATAACGGCGTATGAGTTCGAGCGGGGTCGAACTTTTTCTATTTCTGTTGATGGCGAAGGCCCTTGGCCTTAAAGGTGCGAAATAACGACGTTTGAGTTCGAGCGGGGTCGAACTTTTTCAATTTCTGTTGATGGCGAAGGCCCTTGGCCTTAAAGGTGTTATTTCGAACTTATCGAAATAATGGCATATGAGTTCGATCGGGGTCAAACTTTTTCTATTTCTGTTGACAGCGAAGGCCCTTGGCCTTAAAGGTCTTATTTCGAACTTATCGAAATAACGTCTGAGTTCGAGCGGGATCGAACTTTTTTTATTTCTGTTGACGGTGAAGGCCTTTGGCCTTAAAGGTGTTATTTCGAACTTATTGAAATAACGGCGTTTGAGTTCGAGCGGGGTCGAACTTTTTCTATTTCTGTTGATGGCGAAGGCCCTTGGCCTTAAAAGTGTTATTTTGAACTTATCGAAATAACGGCGTCTGAGTTCGAGCGGGGTCGAACTTTTTGTATTTCTGTTGACGGTGAAGGCCATTGGCCTTAAAGGTATTATTTCGAACTTATCGAAATAACGGCGTTTGAGTTCGAGCGGGGGCGAACTTTTTCTATTTCTTTTGATGGCGAAGGCCCTTGTCCTTAAAGGTATTTCGAATTTATCGAAATAACGGCGTCTAAGTTCGAGCGGGGTCAAACATTTTCTATTTTTATTGATGGCGAAGTCCTTTGGCCTTAAAGGTGTTATTTCGAACTTATCGAAATAATGGCGTTTGAGTTCGAGCGAGGTCGAACTTTTTCTATTTATGTTGATGGCTAAGGCCCTTAGCCTTAAAGGTGTTATTCGAACTTATCGAAATAACGGCGTCTGAGTTTGACTTCGAGCGGGGTTGAACTTTTTCTATTTCTAGTGATGGCGAAGGCCTTTGGCCTTAAAGGTGTTATTTCGAACTTATCAAAATAACGACGTCTGAGTTTGAGCGGGGTTGAACTTTTTCTATTTTTGTTGATGGCGAAGGCCCTTAGCCTTAAAGGTGTTATTTTGAACTTATCGAAGTAACGACCTCTCTGAGTTCGAGCAGCGTGGGAGTGTATTTTCGGTACTCACGTATCGTCGTGATGGTTTCAGAATCTAAACGCCGGTAGGTAAACAAAACGTTGCTTCGTGCGTGCCATCATTATGACACACGTTTTCGAAGAACTGAAATGTTTCGCATCCCATCGGGTTCAAATGGTGACTCTTAGGTTTCGAGCTCGGGGGATTTGTGTCCCTTATAAATAGGGGAATCTTGTTATTTGCTTCTCACAACTCAGTGTTCATTTTAAGGAAATTCCCCTAATATCTCCTTTTCTGATATCCCGAGTTCTTTATTACTTTCTTGCTTATTGCAGTTCTTAATCTCTTCACTTCTTCCGGAAAGTCTTTCCCTTTCGGCTAAAAATGGTCGGTGCTCCTTCCCGTGACAATCTTCCCGTTGCCCCTCCAGTAACTAAGAACCCTGTTCAGGCTACCGGGGAATTGGACATGGTGGAGGATGAGGAGGTTCCCTCGGCAGATGAGATCCTACCCCGCCCTGGGAGGGACGCGATTGACTTCAGTATCGGCGGTGGAACGGAACTGGAGAACATTACTCTCGTTATAAGAGAGAGAGAGAGAGATAGATAGAGAGAGAGAGAGAGAGAGATTGTAGATTTGAGGGAGCGATGGGGAATCCCTAGCTTCATCGAGATACAGCCGGCGGGGAGGAACGACCGAGTTCAATACGACCGCCCCGGCTTTTGTATGTTCAACGCCTACCCCTTCATTGTAGGGTACACTCTCCCGCTTCCTATGTTAGTGATGGATTTCTACCGCTACTATGGGGTGTGTCCTGCTCAACTTTCTCCTTATTTGTACAAGTTGTTTCTCATGCTACTCAAATACGCGGAGCTTGTCGGTTGTGAAGTTACTCTAGGGCATGTGCTTAGCCTTTTTGCTCCCCAATTGATTCGAGGCATGATGATTCATGCGCATCCTCGGGGATCGAATGGCTTAGTAGTGAAGATGGATGATAGAACCAATCGTCGTTTTTACGAGAATGTTTTCTATATGCGGACCAATCACATCGTGGTGGACCCGACTGGGTTCCCCGAGAGATGGAATTTTGCCTGTAGTCTGCGTCTTTGACTAACAGAATGTTCGATTTCTCTTTTTTTTTTTGTTACGGGTACTGAATTGCCTTGTTATTCTATAGCCGAGAGGTTGCCCTCGCCGCCTCTTGAAGGGGTTAGTGAATGGGTGGAGGCCGTTCTTTCCCAAACAGTGGGGGTTCGCACTTGGTCGACCTTCCTCGAGAGGTTTGGACGTAGGCCCTTCACAGGTGAGATGACGTCCTTATTTATTGTTCTCCTTTATTCTTTTTTTGTTTTGCCTCTTATACCTCGTTTGTCGCTGTCATGGAGGGTGTGGAGAGATAGGGCCCCTCAATTATCCTTTCGCCAGTCGGCTGCGTCAAATCATCTTATTGCGGTACCTGCCACTCGTCCTTCATTGAGGGCAGCTTCGGCTGAGTCTGCGTTGGTCACTCCAGCAAGGACTGCCTCTCAGGATGAGGTTCGTCCTACGAATGAATCACCCTCAAATGGGGAAGAGGAAGGGTCGTCGAAGAGACAGAGGGTAGCGTTTGAGATGGCGCTTCCGACAGTGATTAACCTGGACGAGTCTCCCCCGACGGGCTCAGGGGAAGGTGTTTTCGTGGCGTCTTCCATAGAGGCGGAGCGAGTAGTTGTAAAATATGCCGGTGATCGCTGCCCGAAAACTTCGGTCGCTGCATTGGCTCTGCCAGAAGTTCCCGATATTACTGATGATCAGTGCCCTGTCGGAGTAGAGAACCATACCCCGGTGCCGCTATAGTGACTTCTGATGTACCCTCTTCGTCTGTGGCGGGTCGCAATCCTCCTTCCGCAGCAGAAAGGGGGAAAGGCGTGGTGACTGACGAGTACGAATCCGAGTCAAACCTGGACCCTGACAATGTTAGAATGTTTGAGGATGGCCTTACTAATTCGGTGGTTCGCACCGGGAGGTCGCCTCGAGTTCTCAGAATTCTTTCCGACATGAATATTTTGGTGCACGGGGATAACTTGGTGCCGCAATTTAGCCTGTTGTACTCGGAAGAGGAGAACGAGTCCCTACGCAGTATCCCTGATGTCGAGTTGAAGGATGAGGTGGCTGTTATGGGTTTGAGGGTATGATATTTTTGGCTCTTGTTTTGGACTTTTACCCTTTGTTTGAAAGCATTAGTTTAATCGCCTTTCTATTTTTCAGATGTATATGGTGGAGGTGGAAAGCATTCGTAGGGCCAATGTCTGGTCGAGGATATTCTTGGAGATGTTGGAGAAATATTGTCACTACCGCGACACGTGTCGTGAATTGCATGAAAGGCTAAGGACAGACCCCTGTAATCGAGCTCTAGGCGAGGAGTTGGAGAAGAGGGAACAATAGCTGCTGCAGACGATCCGTAGTAAGAGCGAGCTCGATGAGTAACTCCGCATCAAGGACGAGGAGCTCAAATTGGGCAGGAGTACGCCTCAGAATGTGAGTATTTGCAGGGCAAGCTGAGGTCCATACAGTCGGGGATGTACCAGAACTTGGTCTGGGTCGAGGTGATAAGCGCGGAATGGAGAGGAAAACTGACCGTGTTGGAGAGCAAGGTCACTGGCCTAGATCATATTGAGAGGGCATGGTCTGAGGCTTTGGTGAGGGCGGCGGCTTTAGAAGAAACCATTCGTGTGCCCCAGTCTGAGCGGGAATCGGAGAGGGCGACGACAACCCTTATGGAGGCAAGGATCGACGAGCAGATTGGCACGATTGATCAGGAGGCTTCGATTCTGGAAGATCGAGTCACGACCCTGAAGGCGGAGAATGAGAGACTGAAGGCCCAAGCTGAATCGTCTTACGCTGCCGTTCCCTGCCAGATTTATGAGCTCTGGGTTTATGCCGAAGCTCAGTATGATATTTATTAGAATTTGTTGGAAGCGGGCACTGTGACCGAGGCCACATATGAGGAAGTGCGAGCGAAAGCACGTGAGGCTCGCATCAACTGTGGGTATGATGCGGCGATGTTCGAAGCCAATGGGGGCACAGATGGTGATGATGATCCTCGTGGGTATGGTGATGATGACGGCGGTAGTGATGCCGAGTGAAAAATATTTGTACATTGTTTTCGTTTTCATTTCGTTTGTAGGCTAGTATCTGTTTGCTCCATTTTTTTGTTGGCCTGCGCCTATTGTATGCGGCGATTGTTTGCACTCATGACTTTTCAATAATAAATAGTTCTTTGTCATTTTCTTTGTATCTTAGTTTTTGTTGTTAATTATGCGGCCTTGGCGCAAGACGGGAGCTCGTATGACGAATCCCGATCCTTATCTCCCTTTTTTTTGGCGAAGGCTCCCGGCTCTGAAGGGGGTTATTTCAAATTTACCAAAATAATAGCATGTCGTAATTCGAACAAGGTTGAATTCTGCTTTTACTTTGATTAGGGGTGGGCATCGGTCGGTTCGGTTCGGTTTTGAACATTATCAGTTTTGCCTATCGATTATCGGTTTACAAATATCATAACCTGATAACGAAAACGATAAGATATCGGTTATCGGTTATCGGTTAATCGGTTATATATCATTATCGGTTCGGTTATCGGTTTACCCGAAAAGATAAAACAACTAAAAAAATTTGCAATATATAAAACAAAGAAATCAAACTGCTAGGACGTGTGAACTGTAAACTGCCAAATTTTGTTGTTTCTTAACAAAAGCACGCTCCCACAGTAAAGACATCACAGATTCACTGTTTCACAAACCTTCCCGAACAAATTCAATCAAAGAAAAAATCTGATATACCAAATACTACAAGATTATTCTCAAAAATAAAATCATACTACAAGATGTCTACTACAAGACTCACATATATAAATGATAGCCTGAAGACTGAAGACTGAAGAGTGAAGAGTGAAGAGGGAATTAGGAAAATAAAACCATAGTATATACTTAAGGGTAAATTAGTAAATTACTTCATTCTTACTGGGTTATCAATGTTTACCCAATAACAAAAATGCAAATCGAGCCCAAACCGATAACCCAATAAAAAAAATTAACTCGTTACCGAACCGTTAACCCAATAACCCAATAGCGATAACCCAATAAAAAATTAACGGTTCGGGTTAACGACCATTGGGCTATTAAGAGGAAAAAACTCCACTCTCCAGGAGCGGGTCTTTAAACAAGCCCGAGATGCCAGAGCAGACAGAAGGCACTGTTATGATTTAATGGCCGGAATGGAAGAACAAATGGAGAGGTTCCATAATCAACTCGCCGACGATGCTCAAGTATTGGGACTAAAGAATCGGCGGATAGAACAACTGTTCATGGAAAGGGATAACATCAGGGGTAGGATTGATGAGATTGGGCACTACATCTACATGAGGTGCCTAGCATGTGAGGAAATGCCTCGTGATACCCTTTTTGCCTCGGTCATGGGTTACGTCCACCGGATCATGGATGAGTTGAAAAGCTTACAAAGGGGTCTTGCACCAAAGGCCGCGGAAAGGCCGAACGATGCCTCGCGGGCACCTAAATTGAAAGCTTTAGTGTATCCCTAGTTCAAATCTGTACTTGTTGTCTTTAAGAGTCTGTTATCTACCCGTCTGTTCTTTTACATCAAATCATGTTAAGTATTGTGGAGTCTGTATTTTGCTTTTTCTTGTTTAAAATAGGTAGCTTGTAATAACACATTTTGGTAATGAAATGAATGATTCCAAAAATTGTTGTGTCTTTATTTTTATTTGTGGCAGAACTACGCGCGGTCTGATTCATGCGGGGACATGATACGTAGGCAATCCCCATAAGATTCGACCACCGCTAAAAGAGAAAAAGGCAAAGTGAATAAACGAAAAGAAAAGAGAAAAAAAAATATAAAGGAAAGTTTCTGAAACACTTAAATGAGGCACAAATAAAATAAGCCGGGATGATGCATGCGGTCGGATCAAAAACATGTTATAAATGGTTAACTGCCTAAGAGCATTGCATCCCCCAACGTGCAATTACAATATGTGTTAAAATCTAACGCTGACAAGTTTGTTGTTTTTCCAATTTTCAATCAGTCAGTTTGTTAAAACGTACTGGCACCATATCCAAAAGACCCATACTAAAAAGCATGACTAGTTCAGACCAAAGTGTTGAGGAGGAAAGAACGGAAAGTCAGCTCCTGAAGGAGGCAATGGAAAAAATGGAAAAAATGAGATTAGAGATTAACGAAATGCTGTTAGCCTTGGCTAGGGTACAAAAGGGGCTTAAACCACCCATTACTCCTGCTCTCCCACCAGGACACACGCCGGAATATCCTCCCCCTGGCCCTTCGACAAGCTTCCCCAGTCACCACTACTACCAGGGAAGAAATACCTATGATCCCCAAGCTCCACCACCCAATCAGAACCCTCCCCCAACAAATGTTCCCATTTTCATGGGACCCCCACCAGCCACGCTACAGAGATCATCTAGTGAGCCGTTGTTTCAGGCTCACGATGCCCAATACTACCCCCCTGAACCCACATTCAAAGCACCCGAGGCACATGCTATAATCCCTACTTTGAGGTCCCGGCGGAGATTGAAAAGCCGGCTAAGAGCCTAGAGCAAGACGAAGTGCTGCGAAAATTTAAAAGCCTGGAGCAATCCTTTAGGAACATGCACGGGTTAGGCAATCAGGTCAGCGCGGCCTGCAAGGACCTGTGTCCTTTCCCTTACGTTCAATTGCCGGCAGGATTCAAGATGCCAAAGTTTGATCTATACGAGGGGCACGACGATCCTATGGCACATCTGCGAGGATTTTGCAGCAAGATGAGAGGAGCAGGTGGTAAAGATGAGATACTGATAGCTTACTTTGGCCAAAGTCTAAGTGGGTCCGCACTGGAATGGTACACAAGACAGGATCCGAGCATGTGGTACATCTGGGACGATCTATCACAGGCATTCGCAGGTCATTTTCAGTACAACCTTGAGATCGTCCCGGACCGTCTCACATTGCTGAAGCTTGAGAAGAAGTCCGGGGAAAGCTTCCGAAAATTTGGGTTCCGGTGGAGAGAACAGGCAGCTAGAGTTGATCCATCGATGAGAGAGGGAGAAATGGTGGATTACTTTATGCAAACTCTAGAGCCAACTTATTTTGGTCACTTGGTGACGTCAGTTGGCAAATCCTTCAACGAGGTAGTTAAAATGGGTGGTATGATCAAAGAGGGACTTAAGTCCAACAAAATCCTAAGTTATTCGGCGATTAAAGCCACTACTCAAGCCATTCAGAGCGACACGAGAGGTGCGCTCGGGAAGAAGAGAAGAGAAGAGGTCGCAACAATAGAGGCAGGTAATTGGTCCAGATCAAGAGGTCCTTCCCCCCGATACCAATCCAGACCCCCTCACCCAAATTAGCCACACACTCCAAATTACCCTCCACAGCCCTACTACTCGCCACAAGAACCACACTTCTCCGTCCATCAAGCCCAAACATATACCCAGCCTCCGGCTCGCCCGCAATGGCGCGCGCTGGTTCCCCAAAATACCTACCCACCTCCCCAAAATACCTACCCACCTCCACAAACTACCTATCCACCTCCACAGAGCACCTATCCACCACCAAGGGCCTACAGGAACCCTTCGGGGCCAGGGTTCCGCGGGAATGAGGTTTTCAGAAATAAAAGGGTACAGAGACCGTGAACATTCACTGAGTTGGGATAAACCTATACTGCTTTGTTCCAAAAATTAAAGCGGTTAGGCTTGTTGAGTCCTGTTGAGCCCAGATTGCCAAATCCCCTTCCCAAAAATATGGACCACTCGGTAAGCTGTGAATATTGTTCGCGGGCTCCCGGACATGATACCGAGAAGTGTTGGAAGCTGAAACATGTAGTGCAAGATCTTATTGACACCAATAAGATTGAGGTTCAGATACCAGAGGCGCCCAACATCAATCAGAACCAGTTGCCAGCACACCATGAAACCCATATGATCGAACTTGTGCACGAAGGAGGGGAGCTAAAGAAACCCTCGCAGACAATGATGACGATCAGGGCCAGTCCAAAAGGAAAATTGACCAGTGGAAAAGAGGTGGTACCGTTAGAAAATGTAGACGTCAAGCTAGTTGTGGTAATGGGGAAGAGTTCTCCTGTTGTTGCAAAGAATCCAGGGCCGGTCAAAGTAACGGTGCAAGGGGTACCAAGCAAGCCAGCATGCATAGGGCCAGTTGTTATAAGGCCAGTAATGCAGATGCCGATAATCAGCGAGAAAATCGTGCCCTGGAGCTACAGTAAAGTGATGGTAATGTACAAGGGGAAGGAGGTTGTGGAAGAAATATGCGAGGCCCAGAGGTTAACACGGTCGGGAAGGTGTTTTGCTCCCGTAGAGTTAAGAAGGTCCAACCCAGCAGTGATAAAGAAACCTGTGACGGAGGAAGAGGCGGAGGAGTTTTTGAAGAAAATGAAGGCCCAAGACTACTTCATTGTGGAGCAGTTAAGAAAGACTCCGGCACAGATTTAGTTGCTATCCTTGTTGATCCATTCCACTGATCATTGCCAGACACTGATGAAAATCCTGAACGAATCTCATGTTCCGGATAAAATCTCTGTAAATCACCTGGAAAAGATAGTGCACAAAATCTTCGAGGTAAACAGGGTGACATTTTCTGATGATGAATTGCCGGCAGAGGGTACAGAACACAACAAAGGCCTATACTTGACCGTGAAATGCGAAGACTCGGTGGTCACCCGAGTATTGATTGATAATGGGTCGAGCTCCAACATCTGTACTTTGGCTACTCTGAACAAGCTGAAGGTTGATCATGACCGAATTCACAGGAACAGCGTCTGCGTCCGAGGCTTTGATGGGGGTGGCACGGACACGGTGTGTGATATCATACTAGAATTGACCATTGGTCCAGTGGAATTCACCATGGAATTTCAAGTGGTAGACGTGGCAGTATCATACAATCTTCTATTAGGGCGACCCTGGATTCATGCCACCAAAGCAGTGCCTTCCATATTGCACCAGATGGTGAAATTTGAATGGGACAGGCAATAGATAGTGGTACACGGGGATGATGGTACATGCACTGTGGGTGATGCCATTGTACCATTCATAGAGACCGATGACGACAAAGGTCCATGTGTTTTCCAGATTTTTGATGCAGTCTCAGTAGATAAAATTTCTGAAGGCGAGGACCTTCCACTTCCTAGAATCGCAGCTGCAACCTTCATGATAGCCTCAGAAATGTTAAACAGCGGGTTTGTACCCGGCAAAGGTTTGGGGGTTGACTTGCAAGGTATTGTCCAGCCAGTTTCGTAGCCCAAGAATCTGGATACTTTTGGGTTAGGATACAAGCCTATAACAGCAGACGTAAGACATGCTCGGAAGTTGATGAAGAGAGGTTGGGTTCTTCCCAAGCCGGTTCCGCGTCTCTCCAGATCCTTTATCAGAGAAGGTAGCAGAAGATTGTCGGTCCCGAAAGCTCTCGGACTACTGATTGGGTTAGATGGGGATTTGAATCAAAGTTTTGAAAGGATGTTCGCCGACGCCAACGTGATAGAAGCTGGAGAAGGTTCCAGTAGGGCAGATATACAGTTTGTGGGGCCTAGGGCCAATATCAACAATTGGACAGCTACTCTTCTTCCTACCCGGATGGAGTCTCGATAGTAGGCTCTGATTTTTCTTTCTTGTTTTCTGGATTATTCCAGGTTGTAATCCAAATTTTGTTTTATTTTGTATTCGGCAAAAGTATGAAACTCTGTTATCCCGCATTTTAATGAAGTGAAAGTTTTCTCCCCTTATTTTGTTTTAATTTTGTTTTCTTCTTTTCTCTTTCTGAACAGTTCTCTTTATACCGGTTGTAATGACATGGCATGCACAACGGATCTTTAACCTAGTCTAAAAAATCAATCTGATCCCAAATTAATTGTACAAGAGGGCGATTATGATGATGAATTAGAATATGATGGGGATGAAGCCTTTGAAGAGATAAATAGAGAATTAAGCCAGTTCGAAGAGAAACCCAAGCCCAATTTGAATGATACTGAAGCTGTCAATTTAGAGGACGCAGACAATGTTAGGGAAACCAAAATTAGCATCCACATTGAGCCGAACATTAGGGAAGAACTAATCAAAGCACTCATTGAGTTCAAAGATGTTTTTACATGGTCGTATGATGACATACCGGGTTTAAGCACTGATTTAGTGGTTCACAAATTGCCCACTGACCCGACCTGCCCTCCGTTAAGCAGAAATTGAGAAAGTTCAAGACAGACATGAGTGTGAAGATTAAAGAAGAAGTAACCAAGAAGCTGCAAGCAAAGGTTATTCGGGTCACTCGATATCCTGATTGGTTGGCTAATGTGGTGCCAATGCCAAAGAAAGTCGGGAAGATTATGGTATGTGTCAATTACCGCAATCTGAACAGGGCAAGCCCAAAGGATAACTTTCCATTACCCAACATTCATATCTTGATCGATAATTGTGCCGGACGTGAGATCGGGTCATTTGTGGATTGCTATGCTGGGTATCATCAGATCCTGATGGATGAAGAAGATGCGGAAAAGATGGCTTTCATTACGCCGTGGGGGACTTATTGCTACCGGGTAATACCTTTTGGTTTGAAGAAAGCTGGGGCAACGTACATGAG
>MU721401.1:97456-109107 GCA_026770625.1 Nicotiana glauca | reverse complement strand
GGGTCTTATTCCGCCCATCCAGTCCAGCATGGCTCGAGAGTTAGAGATGGATATTCCTTACCAGCAGGTAGTGAGGATTGCTTGGAGGATTGAGGGTATGCTCTCCAGGGAGCGAGGGGGGAGGGAGGCCAAGAGGTCTCGAGAGTCGGGTCACTACTCTGGTGCCCGTACCCCTTCAGCCGGTCGTTATGGTAGGGGTTATTCTGGTCACCCTGTACATTTAGCCTTGCCAGCAGCCGGTAGTGCTCCAGCTCCACCTACACCTCAGGAGCCTTATTATGCGCCTCCAGTTTCTAGCACGCCTCCTGCGCGGGTTGCTTCCAGAGGTCAGTCCAGCAGACCTAGATCCAGTCAGTCACAGCCACCACATCCTCCCAGAGCTTGTTTCGAGTGTGACGATACACGTCATATAGTTAGGGACTGCCCCAGACTTGGTAGGGGTGCATCTTCACAGACTGCTTAGCCACAGCATGCTTTTTAAAGTTCTCAGGCTATGGTTCCAGCTCCCACTGCTGCCCCACCTGCCCAGCCAGCCAGGGGCAGAGGCCGGGGAGATAGGGGTCGCCCTCGTGAGAGGGGTCGGGCCAGATATTATTGCATTCCTTCTCGTACTGAGGCGGTTGCCTCCGATTCTGTCATTACAGGTATTATTCTGGTTTGTCACAGGAGGCATCGGTTCTATTCGATCCAGGCTCTACTTATTCATATGTGTCCTCTTATTTTGCTTCGCATTTGGGTGTGCCTCGGGATTCTTTGAGTGCGCTCGTTTATGTTTCTACTCCTGTGGGAGATTCTCTTGTTGTGGACCGCATTTACCGGTCGTGTTTGGTTACTATTCGTGATTTTGAGACTAGGGAAGATCTATTATTACTCGGCATGGTTGATTTTGACATTATTCTAGGCATGGACTGGTTGTCGCCCTATCATGCTATTCTTGATTGTCACGCCAAGACCGTGACGCTGGCTATGCCAGGTGTTCCACGTATTGAGTGGAGTGGTACTTTGGATCATACTCCCAGTAGGGTTATTGATTTCTTTAAAGCTCAACGTATGGTTGAGAAGGGGTGTGACGCGTATTTAGCTTATGTGAGAGATGTCAGTATGGACACCCCTTTTGTTGATTCAGTCCCAGTGGTACGGGTTTTCCCCGATGTGTTTCCAGCTAATCTTCCGGGCATGCCGCCCGATAGAGATATCTATTTTGGCATTGATCTATTGCCGGGCACTCAGCCCATTCCTATTCCTCCGTGTCGCATGGCTCCTCCTGAGTTGAAGGAGTTGAATGATCAATTGCAGGAATTGTTGGGTAAGGGTTTTATCCGGCCTAGTGTTTTGCCATGGGGTGCTCCTGTCTTGTTTGTAAAGAAGAAGGATGGTTCTATGCGTATGTGCATTGATTATCGCTAGTTGAACAAAGTTACAGTGAAGAACCGTTATCCTTTGTCGCGTATTGATAATCTGTCTGACCAGCTTCAGGGCGCACAGGTGTTTTCCAAGATTGATTAGCGCTCAGGTTACCATCAGTTATTCGGGAGCCAGATATCCCGAAGACTTCCTTCAGGACTCGGTATGGTCATTTACGAGTTCCTTGTTATGCCATTTGGGCTGACTAATGCCCCGACAGCTTTTATGCATTTGATACACAGTGTATTCAGGCCATATCTTGACTCATTCGTGATTATTTTTATTGATGATATTCTGGTATATTCCCGGAGTCGGGAAGATCATGAGTAGCACCTGAGGATAGTGCTTCAGACTCTGAGAGAGAAGAAATTATATTCAAAGTTCTCAAAATGTGAGTTCTGGCTGAGTTCTGTGGCATTCCTAGGCCACGTGGTATCGAGTGAGGGCATTCTAGTGGATCCAAGGAAGGTGGAGGTCGTGCAAAGTTGGCCCAGGCCCTCCTCAGCTACAGAGATTCGCAGTTTCCTCGGCTTGGCAGGTTATTACCGTCGCTTTGTGGAGGGGTTTTCATCGATTGCGGCCCCTATGACTAGATTGACCCAAAAGGGTGCCCCATTTCAGTGGACAGAGGAGTGTGAGGCGAGCTTCCAAAAGCTCAAGACAGCTTTGACTTCAGCCCCAATCTTGATGCTGCCTACCGGTTCGGGGTCTTATACAGTTTATTGTGATGCCTCATGACTTGGACTTGGAGCAGTGTTGATGCAGTACGGTAGGGTGATTGCCTACGCGTCTAGACAATTGAAGATACATGAAAATAATTACCCTGTCCACGACCTTGAGTTAGCTTCTATTGTTCTTGCCTTGAAGATCTGGCATCATTATTTGTACGGGGTGCCTTGTGAGATCTATACTGACCATCGGAGTTTGCAGCACTTGCTTAAGCAGAAGGACCTGAATATGCGTCAGAGGAGATGGTTAGAGTTGTTAAAGGATTATGATATTACCATTCGTTATCACCCGGGCAAGGCCAATGTGGTCGCCGATGCCTTGAGTCGCCGGGCGGAGAGTTTGGGGAGTTTGGCATATCTACCAGCCTCAGAGAGACCTATGGCGATGGATGTTCAGGCTTTAGCCAGGCAGTTCGTGAGATTGGACCTTTCAGAGCCCAGTCGGGTTCTAGCTTGTGTGGTTTCTCGGTCTTCCCTATTTGATCGCATCAGGGAGCGGCAGTTTGATGACCCTCATTTGCTTGTCCTTCAGGAAAGAGTTCGGCGAGGTGATGCCCGAGATGTTACCATTGGGGATGATGGAGTGTTGAGGATGCAGGGCCGGATTTGTGTGCCCAATGTAGATGATCTTCGAGAGCTGATTCTAGCCGAGGCCCATAGCTCGCGGTATTCCACCCATCCGGGTGCCGCGAAGATGTATCAGGACTTGAGGCAGCACTACTGGTGGAGGCGGATGAAGAAGGATATAGTTGACTACGTGTCTAGATGCCTCAACTGCCAGCAGGTGAAGTATGAGCACCAGCGTCCGGGTGGTTTGCTACAGCAGATTGAGATCCCAGAGTGGAAGTGGGAGCGTATCACCATGGACTTCGTATCTGGACTCCCACGGACCGTGAGGAAGTTTGATTCTATTTGGGTCATTGTGGATCGGCTGACCAAGTCCGCTCATTTCATACCTGTGTGTACCACTTATTCATCGGAGCGGTTGGCGGAGATTTATATCAGGGAGATCGTCCGTTTGCATGGTATTCCAGTTTCTATCATCTCAGACAGAGGTACTCAGTTTAGCTCGTGGTTTTGGAGAGCCGTGCAGCAGGAGTTAGGCACTCGAGTGGAGTTGAGCATGGCATTTCACCCCCAGACGGACGGACAGTCAGAGCGCACTATTCAAATTTTGGAGGATATGCTCCGTGCGTGCATGATTGAGTTTGGAGGGTCATGGGAACATTTCCTGCCACTGGCGGAGTTTGCTTATAACAACAGTTATCATTCCAACATTCAGATGGCGCCGTATGAGGCCTTATATGGTAGGAGGTGTAGATCTCTGGTGGGTTGGTTTGAGCCGGGTGAGGCCAAGCTATTGGGCACAGAAATGGTTCAGGATGCAATGGAGAAGGTTAAGGTGATTCAGGATAGACTCCGTGCAGCCCAGTCTATACAGAAGAGTTACGCGGACAAGAAGGTCCGTGATGTTGCATATATGGTTGGTGAGCGGGTTTTGCTTCGGGTCTCGACTATGAAGGGCGTCATGAGGTTTGGGAAGAAAGGGAAGCTGAGACCGAGGTTTATTAGCCCTTTTGAGATCTTGAGGCGAGTTGGGGAGGTTGCTTATGAGCTTGCCTTACCTCCCAGGCTAGCCGGAGTTCATCCGGTATTTTATGTTTCGATGCTATGGAGATATCACGGTGATCCGTCGCACGTGCTGGATTTCAGTTCAGTCCAGCTGGACAAGGATCTATCCTATGTTGAGGAGCCAGTGCCCATTTTGGACAAGCAGATCAAAAAGTTGAGGTCAAAGAACATTGCTTCAGTGAAGGTCCAGTGGCGGGGTCAGCCGGTCGAGGAGGCGACTTGGGAGACCGAGCAGGATATGTGCAGCCAGTACCCTCATCTTTTTGCTACTTCAGGTATGTCCTCTATGCTCGTTCGAGGACGAACGAATGTTTAAGTGTAGGAGGATGTAACGACCCGACTGATAATTTTTAGAATTTACGTCCCGATCCCCTACTAACTGCTTCCCCTAAGTTCATTTCTACTATTTTGGTTTGCCGGGACGTTCGATGTTAGGATTCGGAGTGTTTTGGGATACTTAGTCCCTAAATGAGAGCTTAAGAGTTGAAAAATGGTTTATTCGGAAAAATGTGAAGACGACCTCGGAATGGAAATCTCATGGTTCCGTTAGCTCCGTTAGGTGGTTTCCTGGTTAGGAGCGTGTTTGGAATGTAATTTGGACGTTCGTAGCTCATTTAGGCTTGAAATGCCGAAGTTTTATTTTTTGAAGTTTCCGGTCCGATAGTGAGTTTTTGATTCGAGGGTCGGATTGGAATTTCGAAAGTTGCTGTAGCTCCATCATGTCATTTGGGATGTGTGTGCAAAATTTCAGGTCGTTCGGGCGAGGTTTGGTTAGGTTTTTGATCAAAAGTGTGTTTGGTTGGAATTTGAAGTTCTTGGGCTTGAATCTTAGCTTAATTCGTGTTTCCAGCATTGTTTTGAGTGATTTACTGATTGGTACAAGTTTGAATGATGTTATGGGTTATGTCTGTAGGTTTGGTTGAGGTCTCGGGGGCCTTGGGTGTGTTTCGAATGCTCAACGGGTTATTTCCTCCTATTTTTGAACTGCTGTTGCTGCTTCTGGTGTGCCTTCATCGCGTTCGCGTTATGTGCTTCGCGTTCGCGAAGGCTTATTTTGGCCACCTGGGAAATCCTTATACACGTTCGCGTTTAGAGCCTCCCGTTCGCGAAGCTCTGCCTCCCCCTTCACCGCATTCGCATCCTCCATATCGCGTTCGCGTAGGTTTAAAATCCCCTTCATCGCGATCGCGTTGCCTTCCACGCGTTCGCATAGGGCAAATTTCTAGGCCTTTTATTTTTCTTCAACGCGTTCGCATGCACTGATTCACGTTCGCGTAGTTTGCTGAGCCAGGCCTTCGCGTTCGCATCCCTTCTCGCGAACGTGAAGGGCCTTTTGGGGACCTTCTATTTTCCTTCTTCGCGAACGCGTGAGACCTGCCGCGTTCGCGATGCTTTAATGATCTGAACAATACTTAACATTTCAAAAACGAGGTTTTGTCATTTTTATTAAAACTCAAGGTTTGGAGCTCGATTTGGGAGCAATTTCAAGAGTTTTTCAAGGGCAATCACTGGGTAACGATTCTCTACTCTCCTATGACTAAAACTCATTAATCTAATCGCGAATTCACCCTTTAATTTCGTGTTTTTGAATGAAAAGTGGGTAAACTTCTTAGACCTAACTATGGGGTTTTTTGGGGGCATTTGACCTCCGATTTGGGATATTTTTATATGGTTAGACTCGTGAGAGTACGAGGGTTCTGAAAACGTAAAAATTATTCGATTCTGAGACGATGGATGGAGGGGTATTTTGGTCATTTTACCTATCTTCGCGCCCTAGCTTTAAATTTAATAATGGAATCAGTTATTTGCAATATTATTTACGATGTGTAATTGAATTGAATAGATTTGGGCCATTTGGAGTCGGATACTCGTGGCAAGGGCGCGGTTTCTAGCGATTTTGAGCTGGTTCGAGGTAAGTGGCTTGTCTAACTTTGTGTGGGGGACCTTTCCCCTTAGGATTTGTTCTTGATATTTGAGTGCCTTGTATGCGCGAGGTGACGAGCGCGTACTTGAGCCGATTGATGAAAATCCGGTTTTACTTATTAATATTTAACTTTCTTTCTTATTTGCCTTATANTTTGTTTACTTTGGGACTACGGGTTCGATTCCCGGGAGATCCCCCTGCACTTTTATTTTGGAACTACGGGACGGTATCCTGGGAGATCCCCTGCGCTTTTATTTTGGGACTACGGGGCGGTATCTCGGGAGATCCCCTGCACATTGATGATTGGACTACGGGACGATATCCCAGGAGATCCTCGATATATATATGAGAGTTGGACTACGGGACGGTATCCCTGGAGGTCCATTGAACAGTTGAGGAAAGGACTACAGGACGGTATCCTGGGAGACCTTCGTTGGTATTTTGAAATTTAGCTGTGTTTACTTGTGTTTCTGCTTTATCCTTGTAGTTATCCTTGCTCGTTGTTTTGCCTTATTACACTGCCGCATTTATTAATTTGTGTCAGACTTCCATCCTGTTAATTATTGTTACTGTATTACTTTTACCTTAGTAGGGCCCTGACCTTTCCTCGTCACTACCCAACCGAGGTTAGGGATGGCACTTACTGAGTACCGCTGTGGTGTACTCATGCCCTTCCTGCATATGTTTTTCATGTGCATATCATACAGGTACCTCTACTCAGGCGCACTATCCTTGAGGCGAGGAGACATACGAAGACTTCGAGGTATATCTGCAGCGTTCGCAGACCGAAGAGTCTTCTTCCTTATTCTAGTTGTAGAGTCGTTATCCTATCATACTTTTGATGTAGTTATTCTGAAGGTTAGAGTACTTATTGGAATTCTATTAGCCTGTGTTTTCCGTGAGTTTCCGGGTTTTGGGATTTGGTTGTAGACTTCCGCATATTCTTAGAGTTGTACAAGTCGGACGGCCTTATACTCAGTTGTTATTTTTTATATGTTCGGTTTTAATTGGTTTTTCCGCCAATATTATATCTTTTCTGCAATACTTGGCTTACCTGGTCGCGGGGAGTAGGTGCCATCACGACATGTTCACGATTGGTGAACTAGGGTCGTGACACTACGAGCCTCCAAATCCGATCTTCACTTTTCAAATCTAAGACCAAGATGTTACGAACACTCAGCCAAAATTGCAGCCCGATCCAATGGTTAACAAATCGCAAAACGTGATCTGAAATTGGTTGGTCGGAACAAAATTCTGCAGCAAAACAAATACTTTTCTTCTCTCTCCTCTCTTGATGAAAGCTCTCTCAAAACCCACTCTTTTGTGCTTAAGTCTTTCAAAGACTTGTATCAATGAGCATCGAATAATTCTCCAAGGTTGTCCTATTTATAGATCATGAGTGGTGCTTTCTCTTAAAGCCAAAACCCACTCAAAATAGGAATAAACCGAATCCAATTTCAAATAGGATTGGAAACCAAAAGAGAATAGGATTAGGCCATTGGGCTTCTGGCTGGACAATATGGGCATGTGCCCAACACGCACTATGAATAAAACATGTATCCATTTTAAGCAGGATAAAATACAAGGGTATATACAAAGCACACAATATGTATATAGAGGAGTAAACATAAGATACAACCTGTATCGACTGTATTCAAACGTGCAACAAATACAACCAAGGCAAATACAGAAATACATAAAAATAATATGCTCTTGCTAAGAGTTGAACTCAAGACCTTTGCTAACTAAGCGGATGCTTTAATCAACTGAGTTATGAGAGCTTGTTTCTCTCTCATTCAGTTTAAAATAATTAAATTCTTGTTTCATGGACGTACAACAAATTCAAAAATAACTATGTATGATAAGTTTGTTGAAAGTATAGCTTCGAATGGTAGATATAGTATATATGTTTGACATGTCACGTAATTTTCCAATTTTAATTCCAACTAAGAAGAATTTTCTTAAAAATAAGCAAAGTTAGGGTAAATTTTGAATTTTGAATTAACTATTGAAAAATTATTCCTCTTAAAAGCTAATATTCTTTCTTTTTTTTAACTCTCACGCACCTAAAAAAATATTCATATTTTTTGTGACATCAGCGCTCTGGGAGTAAAGACAATCAAATAGCCAAGTCAGAAGGTAATTAAGAATATAAATAATTAATGCATACAACTAATAAGCTGTGTCGAGTTTAAAGGAGTTTTTAAGTATTCTGCCCTAATTCTTTTTCTTTCTAATAAACTAGGAGTGGCAAACGGGGGTCGGGTCGGATATGGTTTGGGTCACGGGTAATGAAAAAACGGATCAATTTTCCACCCGATTTATATTTAATACGGATAAAAAACGGGTTAACCGGCGGATAATATGAGTTATCTATATTATCCATGACTTCTTGTATATGATTATTTTTAGGAGAATTCTTAGTCTCCCTAACTTGAGGAACCCCCAATTTAAGACTTTACAAATGTGAAAGTTAGACTCATTGGTTATCCATTTTTTAAATGGATAATATGACTCTTATCCATATTTGATCCCTTTTTAAAAAGTTTATTATCCAACCCATTATTAATAGATAATATGGGTGATTAACTGTTTTCTTTGAACTATTTTGTCACCCCTATAATA
This sequence comes from Nicotiana glauca, assembly GCA_026770625.1. Taxonomy (NCBI): domain Eukaryota; kingdom Viridiplantae; phylum Streptophyta; class Magnoliopsida; order Solanales; family Solanaceae; genus Nicotiana; species Nicotiana glauca. Next base: position 100,794 of record MU721401.1, on the reverse strand, counting down.
AACTAGCAATTCGGGAACATCTAGCTAATTAATTAGGCGGGCTACAAGTTATAATGAGAAGAGTTAGAATTAAGCAGTCCATATGCCAGTGAATGAGTAAACCTATCACAGTAAAAAGATGACACGCACGCTTACGCGGTTATGCTTGTTGTCTATTACTCTTTCTAATTTATGTGTCACAGTCCAGAGAGTTAAATTTTTTATTTTAATCGTGAATTTAGACATAAAACTTTTAATTCTTTTAAATACTTAAAAATTACGTAAAGAATATTATAAATTATGATAATTAATAATTTAAACAAAAATATACAAAACAATCATGACTTATTTAACTCTGGATATTCGAACCGTCGCATAACTTGGAGTATTAGAGTAAAGGTAGGACAAAAAAAAAAGGCATTGAATTGAAGTGAAAATAAAAGATGGACAGCCTTGACCCCAAACTTCCGCCGTTAGTTCGCCGCATCTAAATTCTCCGCTGCCTAATTACTCAAATCAAAGGCCTTCGCTCCTTTTATTACTTTTGTCGTCTTGTAGGAAATGCCGTAACCTGTATTTGCTTTAGGTGGACACACCAATTCTTCTCCCTCGTTGTAAAAGGGGTGTTCTACTTGATTTATTGACCCGACTATTTAGTTGGACACTTGGAGATGACATCATGTTTACCCATGGATATACGTAATTAGGGATGTTCATAATTCGGCTTGAATCGGCTTTTTCTTAAAAAGAAACTAAATCAAGTAAGTCGGTTTTTTAATTATTAGAACCAAATCAAACCAAACCAATTAAGTCGGTTTTTCTCGATTTGGTTTATGTCGGTTTTTTATTTTTTTCGGTTATTTGTCGGTTTAAGTGGTCCAAAATAAATAATTTTTTTAGATTTCAAAAATAAATTAATTATTTTTTTCCTACATTGTCCTTGGAGTAAATAGTGTTGGAATATGTGTTAGAAGTGTTTATTTGAGATAGTAAAGGTTAATATGGTCAATTCTATTGCTAATTAATGCTAAAATGTGAATAAAACATCCAAAAAATTATTTATTTTGAACCGGAGGGAGTACTAAAAACGGCTGCCGCTCTACAAGTTTTGCTTTTTTGGAAAAGAAAAAGAAATTGAATTTATTCTCAATAAATTCCGGTTATCTAATTCTGAAACTGCTCTGGTAGATAGATATCAAACAAAAGTATATCAGGTACCCTTTTTTTTATAGAAAAATTTCTATTATATCAGTGCCTCATATTCGAATTAAGGTCTCAATTAATCCGAATTCATAATCTGTACGATTTATTAAAAAGAAAAGCGCTTCCTACTAATATTTTTTCATTCTAAATTTGAGATGTATGGTTAAGATTAAAGAGATTATACATCCATCCTATACAAATCTGGATGATTTATATTAAGGCACCACTTGTATGCTAAGCAACATTAACTAACAAAATCTAAGGACCGTTGATTATCAGACCTGATACGCATTTTGGATTTTGCATTACACAATGATGAACCAAAGGGGCTAATTAATAAAGTAATAAATGCAACAGCATCAATCGCAGTCATCATATTAACTACTCAGTGTCCACTTGGCTGAAGTAAATTTAACGGTTCTCGACAAGAAGGATGTGAGCAGCCATTTACTATCGACTAGTAGAATCCAATTCAATAGCAATACCTTAGGACATCATTTAGGACGCATTTGGTAGGATAGATAAGAGATAATTAATTTCGGAATTAAATATAAAATGAGTTAATTTCATATTTAGTTGGGATAATATCGTTATATAACTAAACGATTAATTTTGAAATAATTAATCATGAGATAACTTGTTTCTCAATCAAACGACCCCTTAAATAGCCTATATTAATTCATGTCTCACGAATGAATTTATGTTATGTAAACTGACATTGTTCAATTTTTTTTTAACAAATTAAGTCAAATTAATTTATAATTACACATAATTTGTCATATTAAATTTGGTATAATAGCCTAAGAAAAACAAATAAGTAATTCGTGATAATCATAATATTGTCGGGCTAAAATAACCCAAAGATAGTCTTAAGTCTTAACATGATGTGATAATGTTCGGTTTGGGCCAAACCCACGGCCTCACATCATTAAGAGTATCAAATTCCTTTTATGTAGCTTATTTTTCTTTTCTACTTTCCATATAGGACTTTGTTCATTTACACCCACAATCTTCCTCTTGAACTAAGTTTCACATGATTCATCGCCATTTATGGGCTAATTTAGAGATTAACTGTGTGGATCCTACATGATTCGAGTATTTACTGTCACTGAAGCCAAAAAGAAATACTGTATATGCATATTTGAAGCTATAGGTAAAGGTAATAAACGATCGGCTCATAGACGGGCAACTGCACTAAGACGGGCACTATGCCATCATCTCCATACTCGTCCCGCCAAACAATTAGCACCGATATCAGTTGTTGGGCTAAAACGGCCCAGAGCTACTCTTACCATGGTGTGATATTATTTGCTTTGAGCCAAGTCCACACAATTCAATAAGTCTCACACTACTAATTGTATCAAACTCCTTATAAGTAGCTTATTTTTCTTTTCTATTTTTCATGTGGCATTTTGTTCATACACCCCAACAAATATAAAAGAATTTTACACTCCTTGTGGAAATAGCCAATATTTTCAACGATTACTAAGGGGTTGTTTGGTTGGAAAATAAGTTATCACAATATTTATTATTTCGGAATTAATTATCCCCGGATTGTTATCTCACCGTACCATTTCATAAGAATAAAAATAACAATACAATTATATTTCGGGATAAATAACATCGGTAATAACTATATAACAATTTTAATTATCTCAATCAAATATGAAATAAACTCATCACAAATCGAAATTAATTATTCTTTGTGCCTGATATGAAAGGAGCCTTAGGAGAGAGACCGGAACCAAAATGTGGTATTTTTTGACTCCAAAAATACAAATAAGTGGGGAAAAAAAAAGAAACTATAATATATATAACGCCATCCCACATGGCGCTATACACTAACGGTGCGCCAGGTGTGCTGGCATTATACCTTTTCTCTTTCCTGACTCTAGCAATAATAGCAGGGTACAATAATTCAAAAGCGTATAGTGCCATGTGAGTTGGCGCTAAAAAAAATGTTCCCGTCTCTCCATTTTCTATATAAAGAGGTTACAATCGCATAGAAATGCATTCCAAAATATTTCTAACTCTTGTTGCTCTTGTTGAAACGTCTATTACTATAAAATTCGACAACACTTTTTCATTATGTCTGAAGAGCGTAGGATAAGAGTTTCATTATATTTGGGTGGTGAGGTTGTGATGGAGAATAACTC
>MU721401.1:63066-76804 GCA_026770625.1 Nicotiana glauca | reverse complement strand
CTTTTTTTCTTCTCTGTTTTTTTTTTTTTTTTTTTTTTTTGTGAAGAGCATTTGTTGTCTCCTTTTCCCTCAGTATGGAAGTAACATAGTGTACTGGCACTACAGCATAGTTCCTTCACACCATTCTACTACTGGATTTGCACCGCAGACTAAACTAGAGTTTGAACAAAGATTTGGTTGAAACATGAAAAAAGAGTTTTTGAAGTTGTGTTGAAACACTATAGATCCTCCTAATTTGGGAACGGTTTAGAAGAATAAAAAAAATTGTGTTGAAAAATGACTTTTGGAAGTTGAAGTTGTGTCTAAACAAACATTTTACTGACCAAATTTCATGAACATACAATATTTCCAAAAAAATTAAAAAAAAGTAGCCAAAATCTAGGTCCAATCGGGAGCTAAATACTTGATAATATCTCTTCACTTGCAATGCACAAAATCATGTGAGCATCAATTTCAGTATATTCTTTTTTGCTCCTAGAGCACAAAGGAGGGTTGTTCTAGCAAATGGATTTTCTTTGTACAGCTTAGCATAATGTAGCATCGAATAGTGTCTTCATAACGAGACAAATCACATAAGAAACTAATGAAAAATTACTTGGAAAAGGTATGTCACAAGTTGAGTTACAATAAAGAAAAAACTCGCAACTAATCTTCCTAACTCTAGGCATATGAGAGCTGAATGAACTTGTTTTTTATACAAGCAATTACATCCATAGGAAAAATGGAAAAATAAATGTAATATACATGTTAGCATTGGATTGAAGAGTAGTTGTTGAGCTGTGCATTTCGTGTTGCTACCTCAACGTTCGGTTTTGCAACTAAAGGTTATCCTACTTTCTAGAAGCTTCACTTTCTTGAGCAGCTCATCTATGGTAACAGAAGCATCCTAACCAGAAAAATTAAAGGGCAAATTAAAAATAGTTGAAGTAGGGCAAGTGACATAGTCTGCATAAAGTTAAAAGGAAAACAAAAACATACTATCAATTTTACCTTTAATCTGCTCCTTAAACTCTCTTCTTCTTGTTGCCAATGTCTTCTTTCTTGTATAAGCATGAGAGCTAAATTGTCATGATTGTTGTGCAGGTCTGATATCCTCTTTTCTGCTGCCTTAAGCTGATATTATATGTGATTGGACAATAAAGACTTAGTGTAATACTATAGTACTATTTAGGATAAGCAATTCCTAATCAAAATATGCTGATTTTCCTATAACCAAGATCACAATTATCACTTACTTTGCCTTCTAGAGTCCTATTCCTGTCTCTTTCATACTGCAAATCGCGCAATACTTGTTGTAAACTGCAGGAACAAAACAGATGATCCACACGACTATTTTCCATAAATTTTTTAAGCAAAGAGTATCAATATTGAGAATCTACTGACCTATTCTTAGTACTCTGATTCTCTTCTCTCAAGTTGGACACAGTATCTTCCATCTGTTTTCAATGAAAATGAGAAAAGAGATAAATTTATTAATAGGTAAATCCTAATGAATGTCGAGTAATAGTAGTATTGGTCTACTGATTAGCCATTAGACTAAATAAAGTTGTTGCCATGTGACCGGGAGGTCACGGGGTTCGAGCTGTGGAAATTAAACAGCGTCTTGCAAAAATGCAAGGTAAGGTTGTGTAAAATAGATCCTTGTGGTCCGGTCCTTCCCCGAACCTCGCACATAGCGGGAGCTTAGTGAACGAGACTATCCTTTTTTGGGAGTTGAACATGGAATAGAAATAAATGCACACTGGTTAGGCATATATGTAAAGAATGACAGAATTTTGTAAACAAGAAAAGAATGACAGTAGATTGTCTGTATTTATTTACCTTCACAACTGAAATTCCTGGAGTTTGCTTATTTAAGTTAGGGTTTGCCGAGTTTGATATAGGCTGATTTCTTGCTTGTTGTATTGAAGAATGAAGTGGTCCCTTCTCGTGTTCTCCTCCAGTGGATTTCAATTTAGATTTATCGTTACAGAATGTGTGGCCGTTGGAGGAAAACCGGGAACAGGACTTGCTGTTAACAGAAGCGTTTGTTTCTTTCTCAGGAGAGACGCTGTTCTTTACATTGCGACGCTTAGCATAACCAATTAAATGGCAGTTTGAAGACCTATAAATGAAATGAACTTAGTAAAACTTGGTTAAGAAAGTAAAACTTATAATGTTGAGGAAACACATACCAATACTTCTTCTGCATCGCTTGTAAACGAGCCTCAAGTCTAGCTAGGATAATTGTGCGCTCAAAACCCTGTTTATCATGAGCTGGTTCGACAAAATTAGCTTCTAAGACACCTGTTACGAATAAAGGAAACCAGAAAAGTGATTTATACAAGTTTAACACTATAACGTAAAGAATATCAATCAAAAGTCCAAAATAAGATATCATCATGTCACTAAATCACTGATTCCTCATGAAAATAATACCTATCGCGCCACGACCATCACTTCCAGCAGCATTCCACACCCTCCAGAAAGGCTGACAAGAAAGAAATGCATCAGCTAAGCAGAGCAATCAAAAGTAATACTTAAGAAATTGCAGTATGTGAATTAATAACGAATTGGTATATACAACTACTTCAACCTACATTTTCTCCTGATATATATTAATAGTGGATTTACAGAGAACTAATTCGACATGTGTATTGAAATTTCGCCTACACCAGTATTAAAATCCAACTATGATGCCTTGAGAAAGAAAAAGTTACACCTTAATTAGCCGGTTCTTGTGATATACATTGAAACCTTGAATATCAATGTGATGTTCTGCATCTTTCACAAAACCAATGGTTACCACAGCTACCGCCTATTATGAGAAAAATTATGATTGTTAGAAAAGTCAAAAGTGGCAAAAAATACTTCTAAAATAGCAAATCAAGCTTGAAACTTTAGAGGGAAAAAATGGTTACATTTGGATCCTTGGATGTTTCATCACCAACGGGTTGCGGTCTGTAGGTGATTTCCTCAGATAACATCATGTCATTTACCAAATTATGATGTTCAACATCTTTTCCCCGCAAAATTATTCGAAATCCAGGAGCTAGCCTCAGATACAAAATTGAAGCATAACTCTGAGAACAAAACATCAAGACATAAGTCAATTCCAAAAGATTAATATGCAATGCAATAACACTTATAATACTTTTTCCTAAACCTTGTTAAAGTAACCAATAGAATATACGTGAAGTTGATCTTCAAATAAAAAACTTTAGTAGAATGGAATCCATAACTAGAAATCATTCAAGAAATTCAACTATAGGAAGAAATTCCAATCAATAAAGCTTCAATCTTTGAAGAATTCCGAAAAAGTATATTTACCCTTAAAGAATGCTGATAAGTTAGAAAATGCCTGGAGTTAGGATATTGTTTTGCCATCTCAATCTTCTTTTCATCTCGACTAACACCCCTGATTTGAATGTCCTGAAGAAGATAAAAGCATAATCCATCTAAGAAACCAAAGATAGGGTTTTGGGATATGCAATTCAAGAAAAGCAGAATACTTGTGGATCGGTGTCAAAGTCAAGTTCTGTTGCTCCTTCTTCATCCTCCCAAAGATTGTATATGATAATTCGTGTGCCTTGATCATTCAATAATTCAAACTACAACAAAGAAGAACAATAACATTAGGAGCACAACTAATGAACAGAAACAATAGTAGCAACCTTAAAAGCAGAAACATGCATCAGGAAAAAAGATGGTTCACAGTTTAGCAAAAAATATTTTCTGAATACCTGCTGGAAGAGATCCTCTTCACTTTCATAAGGAGACCATTGTACTATCGTTTCTGAATTTCTTTTCCAGTCATCAACTGAAGATCGAGTCAACATTTCCCAAGTTTCTTCTCTCTTCACAAAATCAATCTTCACATTGCAAAGTACAAAAACAATATTCAATAATACAAAACCGGCTATAATAACTATCTTTATTGAAAACTCTAATTTTCAAACAGAAAGTAAGAAAATTTGAAGAATCACGCAAATATAGTGCTAATATGTTCTAGTTATCAGACAAAACAACAAGAATGTGCTCATTGCAGTATCCAGGTAGTCATACCATTGGAACAACAATATCTGCTTTTCCTGTGCTCCTTAAAAATGTATATGACAACATTCCAACACTTTGTGTTGTGCTACAGAAAAAAAAAGAAGAACATATTACTTCAAAAATTGCAATCGTAATATCTAGGAAGACGACTGTATAAGAAAGTAGCAAGCAACAGGTACTAGCACCATAAAGTACCTTGTTCCATCCCTTCCCTGACAACGCGAGAACACAATCACATCTGCCCCTAGTCTCATACTACTGGTTTTGAAACCATTTCCATCTTGCAAAACATCACAAAATAATTAGGTAATTGTTGCATACTGAAAAACAGTTTCCAAGAGCAAATTTTAGTGATACAACAAATATGGCTTAGGTGTTGCAACAAATATAAAAACTCACATTGGCCAATGGTATTTGCTAATTTGCTTTTTGCAGAATATCCAAGAGACATGCATTGGCGCATTTTATCAGGAGTCATTCCACCACCATTATCTGCAGTGCCATTTGAAAAAGAATAAGCTCAAGAAAGAGGTCCCTACGAACTTTAGAGCAAGAAATTTCATGACATATTGATCAAATATTGGATCCACAACTATGGTCTCTAGAACAAGAAAGTGGATTCTCTCGAAAAATTTTAAGAATCCAGTGAACCATCTGCTCAAATAAAGAAAAAATGACCAAAGAATATACAAGGAGAGTGGATGAATATACCTTCAACTAATAACATTTTGCCCTTCTCTTTCTTGTTGTCAAGCACATCTACGCTGACATAGGTAGCCCCATTGCAAACCTGAAAGGATAATATTTTAAGTAGGGAGAACAGAGAAGGCAATAAAGGAACAGGAAACTATAGCATGTGTACCTCGTCCATAGCATTGTCTAGAAGCTCAGCAAAAGCTGGTGCAGAAAACAAGATCATGTAAACATCAAGAAAGTGATATCTTCCACTAATTCATATATATATATGGGATACATGGAGTTGAGGAATATGAAAAGTAAATGAAAGATGAAGCTTTGCATCAGATTTTACCTCCCAAAGCCCATTTATGACTGGTGGCATTTGAATGCAAGAATCTTGGGTGAACCCTCACATGATCCATACCAGCTGCATGAATGAAATCAAAATAACAATACCATATCAATTGTTAGAGATTATATATGCCCCACTTTTCTTTGTGTAAAGATAACCGAAAGGGGTTTGTAACGTCCTGGGTTACTTCGTTAATTGCATTAAGGTTTTAGTTCCAATATTCATATTCTTTCACGTGATATCAGAGTTAGCCTTAGCAAACCCATTCCCACACTCACAATTCTGCATTAATGACAAAGTTTGAACCTAAATCTGGCATTAGAGAATGTGGAATTACTTATCCCAAATTTGGACATACTAAACGTCAGGTGTTACTTCACCTATTGTCTTAACGCTTTTGAGTTGGATGCTAAAATTCTTTCACATGGAAATAGAGACAGCTCAGTAAACCCAGCTTTAACAGTTTTCTCACGACATGTTCTGTCGCTCTAGGTTTCCCTCCCTCAACTGACCATCAGGCCATCAAGATTCTCTAGACTCTCTTTCACTCAATTTAGCTCATCGAGCCTTCAACTTTGTTTCAAGCACATTTTTAGCTAGTTGAGGCTTATCTCTCTACTTCAGGCTACTTTTTTGGCTAGCTATGATTTGGACCTTGTCTTCAGCCAGTCAAAGCTACTTTCTCCACCTCGACAATAAACTCGTTGCGCCACAATATTTTTTCACTTCTGGTATATATTGTAGAGGTTTTTAGAGGAGCATATAAGCTTATACTACCCCACTCATTGCTTAAGGTATAAATTAGATGCTCAGATGTTTTTGTTTTGATTTCGAGAGTAAGTTACGATGCCTTAATGAAAAAAGAAACGTAACTTTGTTATGCGTGCAACGCTCCTAAATGAACTATTGGGATATTATCTACATTAATTTGCTTTTTAAAACAACAAGTAGCATCAGGAAGCAAGACTATGCCAATAATCGCGAACACATCTACCAAACTCTGCATTCTATCCTAAATTCAAGTCATTCATGTTGCTACATTGCACATGAATTCAAAAACTGGTCAACCATGACATCAATCAATTAGATTAAATTATGTGGCAATGTCCAAAAACTCTTTCCTTTACTGGAAAATTCAAACCTGCAACATAGGTTGAAGGAAACTGGGAAAAGCTTATGATATCTTGTGTGCTTAGTTCTTGCAAGAGTTTCTTTTCAATGAGAAGTTCCAAACTTTACAAATATAACGTCTTATTTAGCATCTCAGTTTTCAATTTGACGAACGTGTAAGCTGAGAACTAGCTAGGAGTAACGGTTCTGAAAGCTCTGAATTGAAATTAAATCTCAATAAATCATTAATGCTTAATTTCTGTCAAAGCCACTGCTCTTAGCCACCATAATGCTATTTTTTTCATCCTCTACATTCTAACATGGTTTGACAAGTTGATTCAATAGTAAAATATCCGTATACCAAATACTCCCTCTCTTGAAATATTTTCAACTATAAAATTACACTTTGTTTAGCAGTAGTACTTTCATACTCCATACTGTAAAAAAATTGTGATTTCCAGGGTACTGTTTATAAGAACTTAATTTCATAATACAGAAGAAATTTTTTTGATGCATTCATCCTCAACCCCATCATTCTTTCTCTTTTTCCTAGCTTCAAAAATTTTTTCAAGGGTGTTTAAACTTGAAAGAAGTAAAAAAGTTCCACGACAAAGGGTGTTCAATATTACGACGAAGAAATTGACCATCCTTTAAGACATGTAGCTTCGCCCATGCTTCCCTTTAAAAAGAGAAAACGCTCCTTGCCAGGATTTTTTCCAACCCCATCATTTTTTTTTGGATAAGAGTACTCAATAAAGTAATCAGTCTAAGAACTAGTGAAACATTACCTGAATGACCAGCAGAAAAACCACCATCAATGCCTTCATAATCTCCAGCTTTCCAGAACTGCTTACAACTTGGAATATTAGCAGGAGCAACAACCTGCTTTTCTCCAGCCACTACTACCAGTTGATCATTGCGTGAAAAAGGCACGTCACGATATTCAGATTTTGGACGAACCGAACGCAAAGGAGCAATAAAACCATTACTACTAGCCTTGCCAGCATTAATATGAGAGTGTTGCCATGCCGCACGCTCTTCGGGAGGAAGAGGATCAAGAAACCCTACTGGCAAAGCAGCTTCTGCTCTCATCTTTTTCAATGGACTAATTCCTTCCATATCATCATCACTATTATCACGAAAACAAGAACCAAAAATACCATTGTTACTGCTTACAGGAATCATCGTAGCAGTAGTACTGTTTGTTGGAATATCTAAGTTGTCTGTTGGGTCGATGATTTCTTCCTTGATAGGGAGAGTACTCATGTTGTTAAAAAAGAAAAAATTAAGAATTAAGAACACTAGGGTTTTGGATATTGATATTGAGGGATGTGTAGTTTGAGAAGTTGGAATAAGAGTTTGAAAGGGCGAGGTTTGTGCGACAGTTTTCCTTATTTATGTGAAAAACTTAACCGTCTCCTACGTGGTTTAGAGTTATAAAGTTGGCGCCAATGTGGATTTTCCGGCCCATGACGCCTCTCACGAGTGGAAACACTTTATACCCATTAAATTCAAACTATTTACCCTTAAATACTCATACTTAAACTATTTACTTTTTTACCTATACAATCAATACTATTTACCCGCCCAAATAATTTCCTTATTTAATATATTTAAAAACTCCTAAAATTTAGAATTTTGAATGCAAACAAAGAATTTACTATTTTTTCTCTCCTAACATTAAGAACACGATTTTTCTTCTTTTAAATTTTTTGTCTACTTTTTTTTTTTCGTTAGAGAGTGTCAACAATAAATTTAATGAAATTATGTTAGAATAATTTTATAAGTTAAAGATGTATACAATTAAAGTAATAAATATGTATTTCATGTTGGATATAATGAAGTTGTGGATAATATTTAAAATATTTAATATCAAAGTTAATTATTAAATTTTGAATGTGCTAATTTTTTGAACGCTGAGTTCAACTATAAACAGTTGAACTTCTATGGTGATAGAGTAAAAAACTCTTTACACTAACTAAAAGAAAAGATAACTATACATAAGTATTCGTGCATAAGAAGCCATATAAGTAATTTGGAAAATAGGCAAGTAACATGCTACTAATGTATACTTTTAAGTTAGAAAATCAAAATATACCTGATCTCGGACACTATACTGATTAAATATTGAACGTGAATTTTCTAATGTATAAATATTGTAGAAACCATGATGTACCAAACAAAGGTGTTCAATATGTGTTATATAACTCTAAACGTAATATTTTACTTAAGACGTAAGGACCACGTGGCTTCGCCACTGATCCAACCTCAAATATTGTCTATATTTTATAAACCTTGCAGTATAGTCAATCTAGAGCATTGATTGAATGAATGGTAATCCTTTAATAGTTTGTTAATAAATTATTTGTAGAATATTCTGTGAATTTGAGTCACTATCTGTTAATGTTATGTGAAATTGAAGTCACATTGACCACTCTTTCTCCTCAGCAGCCAGCGCAATTGTCCTTTTCGCCACGCTATTGAAGTCCCGCATTAACCAGGTGCCAATTAAAGGATCTAAGATATGGATTTCAATACCACGAACCTTGAAGCTTGAAACTCATAACTTGGTTTGTTTGAGTTTTTAATTGTTTTGATCCGTTCCTGTATGGGTTAGTTTGGAAAGTTGATTGGAGATTGTAGCTAAAGTTTTAGTCAATTTGGTGGAGATTTTATAGTAAATTTTAGAAATTTGGGTTGAAATATAGTTGATTCAGAGAAGAAGATAAATTTGTATTGTATACCCAAATAGTATACAAATATACCATTTTAGTATACAATTCATTCCAGCTATATACTATATTGGTATCATATGCTAGTTGAATTATTTTTTGGTTGTATTAGCTGCATTTAATTGGTACAATATTTGATTTTCTTTTAATAATACTAATATAGTACAATATCTTGAAATACCTTATTATATTAATGTGTGGTATACTATTTTTTTATCTTTCTCTTTGTGCATGTGTGTTATGTAATAGTAGTAAAGTCATATAGTTGTCCGAATTAACTAGTAAAATTGTATACCATGTTGGTATAGTTATATACCATATTGGTATCATATGGTATTTCGAACATTGTTTTGGTTGTTTTAGCTGCATTTTAAGTGAATTCTATTATGAAATTAGTTATATCAACATGAGTTGCAATAATGTTGGAGTTTTTGTGTGCCGATGGACATAAATTATGTGTATTAATAGTTTTTACAGTTATAGGCAATTGTTGGAACGACCCCATACAACTATATACCTTCTTAGTATAAGAAATGAGCAAGTTATTTTGCAAATATTTAGCTCGCAATACGAGCATGTAATTTTCTCATACTTTTATTACGTCCTTTAATGTTTTGGTAGAGTAGTATAGTCGCATATAGTTGTAGAAATCATATGCTCTATTGGTATACATATATACCATATTGGTATCACAAGGTACTAGAAGTCTTTTTCGCTACTTATACTTTTGTTGTATTTTTAAATATTTAATTATTATTTTTATTCTAACTAGTATATATGGAGATTTGGTTGCCGTAGATTATGTTTTCTTGCTCTATAACTGGTTGTATTACTGCTAATCGTAGAGTGTGTATTGATATTTATAGGTAAGGAGATCAAGGTTTGCATGACAACCACGTGTTGATTCTTAAAATTTGATTATGTAATTTATGGTGCTCAACAGTAGTCAATGTGATATTCAGTGTATTAGATCAAGTGACAACTGTTATTATTTCAGTTTAATAATTGAATTTAAAAAATGAGAAAAAGGTATATTGTGCTAGTTATATTAAAAAAAAGGTGAACAAATATTTACTATACAATTATTTTTCTTATTGTATAAAAAAGGAATAATAAAAAATAGTAAAAACGGTAAATGAAATTAGATTATGAAGAGAAAAAGAATATATAAAAAAAAGAAGTTAAATGAAATTAGAAAAAGAAAAAAGAAAAAAACAAGAAGAAAACGAGAAAAAAGAAAAGCAGAAAAGAAAAAAAGAAAAAAGAAAAGAAGTATAGAAATAAAAAAAAAAAAAATTGGAGAATAAAGAAAAAATTCCCCACAAAAACTACTATAGGTAGGAAATGTAATTAGTTTATGGGTAGAAAAATAAATAGGTAGACCAGGGTAAATAATTTTATTTTTGTGGGTAGTTGTATCAAAATCCCGAGTTAAAGTGCCAAAATAAAAAGTTGGGCCAAGTTTAATAGTCTGTAAATCTATTTGGCCATTAATTTAAGTTCTGAATTAAAAATTAATTATTTTTAACATGAAATAAAATTCTTGTACTTTAGCAGAAGAAAACTATCAATCAAAGTAGAATATAAAGGCAAAAAATTAGATTACTATAATAGCAAAGAACTAGATTAAAAATACAAATAAATAATACGTACTTATTCAATGACGCGGATACATTCCCAACGTGCCTGCTTGAGATAAGTCTTTTTAAAAAAAGAAAGGAAAAAGAAAAAAAAGATGAGCAATTTATGCAAACTACCTATGGAAACTAAAATAATTACCCGTATTTACCCATCTAAAACTTTGTTACAATTTATACACATTTAAACTAAAAGTATTACCCGACTACCCATTTCTGTTTTTCGTTATACCTTTATTTGATTGGTGTCCAAAGAATCTTTCTCAAACTGACCTTTAATTAGTTTGTGGCATGGTAGTTATTAGGTTTTGAGCACCTTCTTTGAAGTTTTTTGTTCCTTAAAAAAAACTCCCTAGAGCTATTTTTATTAATAAAAGATTGAAAATTCTATAATTATTATTGCTTGTTGAGATTGATAGCTGGAATGAATATATAATTTACTATTTTTTGAGATTTTTTGTTCTAATTTTTATTATCTTCTAGTATTGCATCATAAAGTATTTTTACCTTGTCATTTTGTTAGCTTACATTATCATATTATTATATTTTTAACTTGCACAAGTTTAATTTTTTAGAGATTTATTATAATAAAAATAAAATTCACTATAAAGGACCTTGAAGCTTGAAATGCATAAATTGGTTTGTTGAGATTGTATTTATTTTGAACCAATTTTAACTAGGGTGGGTTTAATTATTGATTTGAGGTTCTGGCTAAATTTTGAGTTAATTAGATTATGTGACAACTGATATTATTTCAGTTTAATAATTGAATTTAAAAAATTATTTTTAAACCCTTTGCGTACATCTGTATATCATATTGGTATAGCTATATACTATATTGGTATCACGTGTTAGTTGGAATCTTTTTTGGTTGTATTAGCTACATTTAATTGGTACACTATTTGATTTTTCTTTAGTTATAGTAGAATAGTACAATATCTTTATTTTTTTTAATTTTCTTTTATGCATGTGTATTATGTAAGCATTTTGATTTTTTCTTTATGTGTTTGTTTTATATAATAGTATTATAGTACAATATCTTGAAATATATTATTATATTAATATACGGTACACTATTTTTGATTTTTCTCTTTAAGCATATGTATGATGCAATAGTAGTATAGTCATATATAGTTGCCTGGAATTAATTGGTAGAAATATATACCCTATTGGTATAATTATATGTCATATTGGTATCATATGATAGTTGAAATATTTTTCGATTGTTTTGGCTGCATTTTTAAGTGAATTCTATTCTGAAATGGTTTATATGATCATGTTTTGCTGTGTTAGATTTTTTTTTACCTATGGACATAGATTTTGTGTATTATGTAATAGTTTTTATAGTTATATGCACTTGTTGGAACGACCCCGTACAACTATATACCCTATTAGTATAGCTATATGCTATATTGGTATCATATGCTAGTTGAATCCTTTTTTGGTTGTATTAGTTGCAATTAATTGGTATACTATTTGATTTTCTTTTAATAATAGTAATATAGTACAATACCTTGAAATACTATATTATATTAATATGTGGTACACTATTTTTTATTTTTTTCTATATGCATGTGAATTATGTAATAGTAGTATAGTCATATAGTTGTCGAAAATTAACAAGTAAAGTTGTATACCATGTTGGTATAGTTATATGCCATGTTGGTATCATATGGTAATTTGAATATTTTTTGGTTGTTTTAGATGCATTTTAAGTGAATTCTATTATGAAATTATTTATATAAACATGATTTGCAGTGCTGGAATCTTTTTGTGCCGATGAGCATAGATTATGTGTATTATGTAATAATTTTTATAGTTATAGGCAATTGTTGGAACGATCCCATACAACTATATACCATGTTAGTATACGGGATGAGCAAGTTGCTTTGCGAATATTTAGCTTGCAATGTGAGCATGTAATTTTCTCATACTTTTATTGTATCCTTTAATGTTTTGGTACAGTAATTTAGTCACAGATAGTTGTAGCAATATTCTAGAGCAGTCATATACTCTGTTGGTATACATGTATACCATATTGGTATCACATGGTACTAGAAGTCTTTTTCGCTACTTATACTTTTGTTCTATTTTTTAATATTTTATTATCATTTTTATTCTAACTAGTATATATGGAGATTTGGTTGCCATAGATTATGTTTTCTTGCTCTATAACTGATTGTATTACTGCTAATGGTAGAGTGTGTATTGATATTTATAGGGAAGGAGATCAAGGTTTGCATGATAATTACGTGTTGATTCTTAGAATCTGATTATGTAATTTATGGTGCTCAACAGCAGTCAATGTGATGTTTTGGTGTATTATATCAAGTGACAACTGATATTATTTCAATTTAAAAATTAAATTTAAAAAATGAGAAAGAAAAATAAAATAAAAGGTATATTGTACAAGTTATATTAAAAAAAGGTGAACAAATATTTACTACATCAATTATTTTTTTATTGTATAAAAAATAATAAAAATAGTTAAATGAAATTAGATTATGCAGAAAAAAAGAATATAAAAAAAGAAGTTAAATGAAATTAGAAAAGAAAAAAAGGAAAAAATAAGAAGAAACGAGAAAAAAGAAAAGCAGAAAAGCAAAAAAGAGAAAAAGAGGAAGAAAAGAAACATAGAGATAAAAAAGAATTGGAGAATAAAGAAAAACTTCCCTACAAAAACTACTGTGGGTAGGAAATGTAATTAGTTTATGGGTAGAAAAATAAATGGGTAGACAAGGGTAAATAGTTTTATTTTTGTGGGTAACTGTATCAAAATCCCAAATTTAATGGGATATTTCAGTTGTTACCAAAAATTATTTTATTAGAAATTTTACCTCCCATAGCAAACTATTACACCCTATTTAATATAAATAAAAATAATTTCAAAATATTATTACCTATAGCTAACTTTTTTATTTTATAGCAAAATAGGTATTATTTATACCTACCATTGAGGTATGAAATACGTCAATTGTGTTTATTCTCTCCCTCTGTCATGACCCCAAACCCGGTCGTGATGGCGCCCAACACTAATGCTAGGCAAGCCCGACCATTCACTCTCTCAACCCGAGCATGAAGCTCAAAACCAATTAATTAAATACTTAAATCAAATATCAATACTCATAGTGAAAATACTCAAATAAAAACAATACGAAACACTAACATAAATTGTAACTCCCAAAGATCTGGGG